>ML739093.1:0-99437 GCA_009193565.1 Aspergillus coremiiformis | reverse complement strand
AAATAATCTAAATAATCTAAATAATCTAAATAATCTAAATAATCTAAATACTTCGAAAGATTTAAATAATTGAAATAATCTAAATAATTAAAAGATCTAAATAATTCTAATAATTCTAATAATCTGATTCTTTATTAAAACTATATAAATAATAAAAAATATCTATATTAATATTTACTAAGTGTTAAAATTCAAGCCACCGAGCGAAGCGAGGGATTACGGCTTGTTTCCTACTACGTGGCAAGCTGTCACGCAGACCATTCCTTGTCCAGTTTGCTTCGACCGATTGCCAGCTGGGCGAGGGAAGTAACCGTTGCTCGGCCCATGATGTCGAACACGGCGATATCGGCCTGCAGCTCTTTGGAGAACCAGCTGCGCACTTCCACGGCAATGAGTGAGTCGACGCCGTATTCATGTAAGGGTTTATTCTGGTCGAGGTCGTTTTCGGAGAGCGATAGGATCCGACAAAGTTTCAGTGTCAGGGCCTCAGTGGCCAGCGCGGTCGCGTCGGCCAATGATGCTGCGGTCTGGAACGCCGTGGCGATGTTAACGCCGCGCCCTTGGCTGTGTGAATCGTTGTGTTTTGATTCTATAGGCTCCATGAAGCTGAAGAGCGGTTTCTCGAGCCAGTAGGCCCGGCCTGCGCCTCGTTCTGTTACTGCTGGGTGTATGCCAATCGATGGTTGACAGCTAAGGTCTAGGTCTCGAGAGACAGCGGGATTGCAATACGAGTCGAGTAGGGCATGAAACTGGGCTTCCGTTACCGGCTGTAGAACTGAGTTGCTTCGCATCTTCTCCCTCAATAGGGGATCCTTTGCTACCGCTCCGGCAAAGGTAAACAGGCCCAGATCGAGAGAGGTAGCCCGCTCGCCGATTCCAACCCGGTAGCGTGCAAGGGCATCTTGGAAGGTGTTCCCAGCCCCATAGTTGGCCTGTCCTCTTGAGCCGATCAGTCCGTTTATTGAGGAGAGCATAATGAAGAAGTCCATTCCCCGCGGAAGGAACTCGTGGAGATTCCAGGATCCCCGCACCTTGGGGTTGACAGCGGTTTGCCAAGCAGTGTATGACATGTTTTCAAAGGAAACGTCCTACGGTGCATTTAGTATACAGAAAGTTTCTTAGGTGCGGCATACACTTACATGCAACACCATCGCGGCTTGGATGCAGCCTTTGATTGGAGGCATGTGCAACTGACATGCGTCGAGCGATTTGCATAGCGATTGCGCATCATTCACATCACACACTGGAGCCAGGACTTTCACACCTTGACTGTACAACTGATCGAGTAGTTTCTGCCCCTCGGGGCTCTCTCCACCAGATCGCGATAGGAGGAGAAGATTTCGCACTCCACGAGACACCAGCCAATTGACGGCGCTCTGTCCGAGGCCACCAAGTCCCCCGGAGACAACGTACGTCGCATTGTCCTCAAACCAAGAGTTGGGTTTAGGCTTCAATACCGTCTGGAACTCATATTAGCAATACTGATACTAGCATGATGAAGAGAGGAACGGATGCCCTCAATCATACCATGACCGGATCATCTTTTCGCATCTCAATTACTAACTTTCCACGATGCTTTCCCCCTTGCATTAGTCGAAAGGCTTTTTCCATCTCTCCAATGCCATATGTGCTGATTGGGCTGGGGGGCTGGAACTTCCCCTCTGCGAGCAAATCGAAGATCACGGCCAGTGCAGACATGCAGGCCTCTGGGCGGTCCTTTGCCCAAGACCCGAGATCGAGACAGATAAAGGCCGTATTCTTTGCAAACTGGATCATGGGGAGTTTGCTATTTGACATGATATCCTTTTTGCCAATCTCAATAAATCTTCCATATGGCGCAATGCATTCCCATGACTTAAGAAGACTTTCCCCCGAGAGTGAATTGAAGATTATATCAACCCCTCTCCCTGCGGTTTGTTGGAGGATTGCCTTTGCGAAAAGGGTCGACCTGCTAGAGTATATATACGATTCAGAGATTCCATATGTCTTCATTAAGAACGCCTTTTTGCTCTCAGACCCTACTGTAGCGAAGACTTGGGCGCCGAAGTACTGTGCGATCTGTATTGCTGCCTGGCCTGTACCGCCAGCTCCAGAATGAACCAGGACCGTCTCTCCGGGTTGAATGCGTGCAAGTTCTTTCAGTCCGACATACGCAGTAATGAAGTTTGTAGGGATCGAAGCCGCAACAGCCAAGGAAACGCCCTCCGGAATATGAATGACAGGGTCTGACTCTTGAAATCGGAGATGCGTGGAGTAGCAATTAGGCAGGAAACCGACAACTTGATCCCCTTTCTTGAACTTACGGCAGGCTGTACCAACTTGTGTGATAGTACCAGTGCATTCCAGGCCCATGCTTCCGATATTAAGCTGACCTAGGGCTTCAAGGACATCGCGGAAGTTGACTCCCACGCAGCCGACTTCAAGTTCGACTTCATTGGCGCCAAGGGACCGATCACTCCATTCGGCCTCGATGAACTGAAAACCGTTTGTTATGTTGGAAGAACTAACATCAAGACACAGTGGGGTTCCACATCTGAATGGTCTCATTACGGCCTGTCGTGCGTTTATTTGAAGAGAGACGGCATTGTTTAGTGGCCGATGTTTCACTACGCGCCCAATCTCCAATACGCCATGGTGCTCAGTATATTCAGAATCAGCGACGGAAGACGCTGACGACAGGATACAAGAGACGACGTCTAGTATCAGCTGATGATGGGGATATTCTTCTGTTTGCTGATGTTCGAGAGAAAGAATATAGCGATCTCCGCTTCCGTTTTCTTCGCCCAATACTCTGAATAGGCCCTCAACAAGATGGAATTGTGGCTGCCCAAAGTGCTTCCCTCCTCCTTTGGTGACCCAGAATGTGGTTCCAGGTGACAGGAAGAGAGCCTGAAGTCTTGTATACAGTGCTTCACTCATATCGTACAGCATTGGCTTGCTGTATTCAAGCAAAAAGACCCTAAATAGGTCATCGGAGGACGCCGTTTCTTCAAGTGAGACACATTTAACTGATAGGTTTGTTAACCTGCGACATCCCTCTACTAGTAACAGTGCGATATCAGCTTGAGAGCTGTCAGTCGGGTCATGAACTATCTGGATATGATAACGTTCGGAAGCTGCTGGGGAGTCCGGCGTGGCAGTGGTGATAATAATAGAATTTTCATGGCATGTGGGTTCCTCGAAGTCAGAGAAGACGAGATCACATCCTGAGAATCCAGTCTGTAGTAAATGGTCATGCCACTGTGATTCGTCTACGCAGGGACTCAGCCAGCGATAGGATTCATGGCCTTTCCATGTCAGCATTCCGGTAAATGGTCTCAAGCGCTCTGTCGGGCGTCTACTTACCTAACCACCATCCCTCGAGAAGTCCGAACACATATGCAGAACGCGTGGGGTTAGTTATTTCATTCATGATCAATTTCCCGCCGCTTATGTGAACTATCAGCAAAGTTGACCATCCTATGCGGGAGGAGGGAAGTCTTTGTTCTAACTTACGGTTTCAAAAGCTTTCGGGCATGCTTCAGGGTTTTGGTTAAGTCTGAAGTAGCATGGAGTACCTATGGTGCGATCAGTATATGCATCTAGATCAGAAAGTATTTAGGACACCATCGTTGTGCATACCAAGGAAGCTACAACCATATCATACGTGCCGCACTCAAAACCTTGCTGCTCAGGATCATGTTCAATGTTGAGGGTGCTGAACGTCATTCGGTCTCCCTCTGTAGCGAATTTCTTTGCGGCTTCGCCGAAGAATGAGTGTGAGATATCCGTATATTCCCAATGAGTATATCCAGCCAAGTTTGAGCTATCCTGCCCACGGCCCAATGTGCGTAAGAATATGCCAGTAGCAGATCCGGCTCCTGCCCCAATCTCGAGGATCTTCATCTGTGGATTCGCATGCACTAGGAGCTCCAGGTACGCCGTAAGTCGCCTAGAACTATTTGAACGGTCGAGCTTGGGAAATCCGGGTTAGTACATACCAAGGCCAACCGAGACACAGGGTGGCTTACCACATCATAGTAATAATCCTCGATGAGTCCACCAGTAAAAATGAGTTTCTGAGGGTCCAGATCTTCACATAGAAAGTTTGTGAGGTTTCGAGCGAAGCTCACCAAGAACTTCCCGCGTTTATTGCTCTCAAACAGTCGTGTCTCCAAGGCCCGAATGTACCCCGTATCATGAAAACGCCTTCTCCATGGTTTCGAGGAGAACAATAGTCGACCGCCGTGGAGTAGTCTCTTCTGGATGCCTGCCCATTCGAGGTACTTTTTATAGTGTGACTTGCTGGGTAAGAGCTTCCTTTCGCCCAACACATCGAGACTTTCTAAAAGACGCGCAAGCAATAGAAAGTCCACCTCGACGAAGAAGTCTTCGGGTGTGGGAGGGTCGGCGTATGCCTGCCGGCAGAACTGGTCGATTTCATTGTTTTTTAACAACCGGATGTCTGGTTTCCATTTGATCTGGTGACAGAGGTTGTCATCTGTGGATTGGTTTGTTTCAAATACAGCAACCTCACGAACCGCAGTACATCTGAGCCCGTCCACGGTAACGATTGCATTCTGTAGGTAATTATCAAAAGCAGTAATGTTTGCGCATATGTCCGAGTTGTCGGATACCTCTACCCTTGTATAGACCTTCAAGCTGCTATTGGTAGCATTGAGGCCATCGACTGATAACGCTATGTTCTGGATGTATGTTGGTACGACGGTCGGTATGATCTTAGCACCACATCCCGTCGCCGGCCATAGCGCCGTCTGAATTAGTGCGTCGAGCGCTGTAGGGTGGATTGTCTCGTATGGGGTTGAAGGCCGGTTGCTCACTTCACCAGTAACGCTTGTGTGGTCGTTTGGGTTGACGCTGAGGGCAGTGATTCGTTGAAACGCTTCACCATAACCATGGCCACATTTTTCCAGGTGAGAATACAGTTCTTGTACTTGGACGTGGGAGGTGCACTCTTTTGTAGCTTGTAGGAAGGAGTCAATATGTTGGCCGACTAGCACCCGTTCAAGGTCACCACTGTCCACAGGATCAGGTTTCTCTGGATGATACGTAATCTGGATAGTGCCTGTACAATTTGACACCCAAGATGAATCCGTATTCATGTAAAGCCGAAACTCATACCAATGCGATGCAGCAGACATAAGTTCCTTGACTGGACACATGTGGAATACTGTTTCAACAACCTCATCTTGTCCATGAATTGGAATCGCGGCATGGAGAGCCACGTCTTTGATATTAAACCCCGAGATCTGACGACCTACGCTGGCTAACTGTTTTGCTGCCTCGACGGCCATGACGACCATTCCCGCTGCCGGATAAAGTATCGTACGGTTGATCTACAAAACCAACGAGAGCTCGTCAGCGCATGATTCATTCTGATTATTGCTTGCTTGAGTGTGTTCCCCATAAGAGCAATATAAAATGCAAGAACTCACCTGGTGGTCTCGGACCCAAGGTATTTCGGACAGCCTAATAATGTTTCTCCATCGAGGCTCAAGAGGGTTCCAGTTGGGATCTGGCGAGCCCAGAAGGTCGTTTTTGCCAAACCTTGGTAATCTGTGGTTCCTGCTTATTTGGCTTTCGTGCCAGAAAGACTTGCCGTGGTTAAAAGGATATTCGGGGAGATCTGTTAATGACTTGAACTGGCCCTTTTCATCGAAACCATCGAGCCTGTTCACGGCGTCAAGGTCGATTGAATAGCCAGCTGTGTGCAAGAAGCCAGCCGTGGCCATAACGGTGTCAGTAGCCGGCACACCCCTCACTAGAAGTGGATAGTATACCACCGTTTGCCGATTTGCGCTGCTCAAGTTCTCTTTAATAGGGGCTTGTAGTGCAGAATGTGGGCCAAGTTCAAGCAGGTGATGGATTTGAAAAGCCCTCCGATGACTTCGATCAAGCTTTCGCTTAGGTGCCTCTGTCTTTGAGCAGAGGCTGAGCAAAGCATCAGAGAACATTACTGGGGAAACCATGTTGCGCACCCAGTACTCTGGCTCCCTAAGATCCTCTGACTTGATCCAGGTGCCTGTGACCGAGGACAGCATTTCCACGGAATTCGTTTGCTCTGTGCCCTTGACCAACTCCCCCATCGCGGTCTGATACTGTGTCACGATCTCATGCATCTGAAATGAGTGGTAGGCGACTTTGACTTTTAATTTGCGGCAGAAAATTCCTTGTGCACTGAGAGCCGACTTGAGTATATCGACCTGCCTCTCTTCGCCAGAGATCGTCACACTTCTAGGGCTGTTTATGCAGGCCACTGTCAATCTCAGGACTTTGCACTCATTACCTACTTTCTCCAGGTACGGCTCAATATCATTTGAGGATAATGCTACCGCCAGCATTGATCCCTTCACATAGCTGGACTTTTCCAACTGGTTGCTCCATTTTGCCCGGTGAAACGCAATCTTCCAAGCGGAACGTCTGTCTATAGCAGCGGCGCAGTATCTGTCTATGGTTAGCCTAACCGATCAGAATAACATGAAACAACCCAGGAACGTACGCAGCTGCAATCTCCCCCGCCGAGTGGCCTATTACAGCGTTGGGTGTAATTTTGAAGTGGGAGAGGAGGTCAACCAAGCCAACTTGGAGTGCAGTACAAAGCGGCTGGCTATATTCTGTCTTGTTTACATTCGAGAGCTCCTCCGGCTTTTGAAGTTCCTCTATGCATTTAATCAGTTCTAGGTCGTCTCTTTCGTTTTCTGAAATGATGTATTTCACAGACCTAGGAGATCCCATTGGCATCCCAATGTTTGTAAATATCTAGTAGCTTCTTGGATACTGTTGCGGAAGACCGAATAGCCGCTTATCAACTCGCGGCCCATGGCATGCCACTGTGCTCCTTGCTACCTGTTTTTAGCCTCAGTTCTCTGCCGCATAGTGAGTTTAGCTTACCCCGGTGAATATAAATGCCAGGCGGGGCGTTGAAATGGACCGATATGGACGAGCAAACTTATCCACCAAAGCTGACCAGTCGTCCGAAGGTTTCACGGTTGCAAATGTCCTCCACAGATGGTGAGTTCTCCTGCAACTCAATGTATATGCTAGGTCATTCAAGTACGCGTGCTTTTCCTTGTCTGTGATCTGTTTCGATGAGAAAAACGACCTCCATGTATCCTGGATGCGGGAAATCCCGTTCTCATCTGCAGCAGACCAGACGAGCAGCTTTGCCTCATCGGACATGTTTTCCGGTATCCCATTACTGTCGTCGCACTCCAGGCTCATGGTTTTTAATTGGGCGGTGGTATTGTGGCTCCCTTGCAAGCCATTCATCCGGAGGTAATTCAAGGCATCATCTAGCACGAGATGAGTATTTGAACCACCAAACCCAAAGGAACTGACGGAGGCTCTTCGCAATCCATCAACCGGCCAAGGCACCGGACTTTGAGGGACCTACGAATATCAGCCCAAGGGTCAAAGGGTATGGCAGGCGCACGACAAACCTGTATATGCAGAAATTCATCGTCAATTCGGTGGTTCAGTTTCTCCAGGCCTGCATTAGGTGGGATGACTCCTGTTTCTAAGACAAGAACAACCTTGATCACTCCAGCTACGCCACTGGCACCCTCTAGATGGCCAATGGAGGATTTGACGGAGCCTCTATAATGTGTCTTAGTATCAGGTGTCGAGACGAACAGTTGAGAACGTACATGTAAAGCGGGTCATCCACGGACCGGTATTGACGGAAGATCGATCCAATCGCATGAGCTTCAATGGGATCTCCCACGGCGGTCCCTACAAGTGCACATGACAGTCAGTGACATCGACTCCACGTGACAAGTTAGTGATAATATCGTGACACCTCAATGGACTTACCGGTTCCGTGGGCTTCGAAATATCGCGTTGTTGCCAGGTCCAGACCCCCTTTCCTATAGGTGTCGCGGATCAATTTCTCTTGCATGGCCGCGCTAGGCTGCATGATCCCTGGTGTGCGTCCATCCTGATTCGAAGCAGAGGATCTGATCACAGCTCTTATAGTGTCTCCATCGTGAATGGCATCTTTCAGTGGTCGGATCACTAACACGCCAACACCTTCCCCTCGAGCGTAGCCATTTCCGCGCTGATCAAAGCTATATGAACGACTATCCTTGGAGAGCAGACCTACATTGTCAAGAGATAGACTCATTTCCAATGCCAGGATTGTATTGGAACCAATGGCTAATCCCTGCTTAGCCAGTTAGCAAACCATTGACAATGTTGGCATAGCTGAATGATAGGTATGTACATACCATGGAAGAGTTACCACTCCAAATAGACTGACAGACCAAATCAACCGCCATCAAACTACTGGAGCAGGCCGTATCAACAGTGGCGCTTGGCCCCTGAAGGTTAAAGAACCAACTGACGCGGTTTGATAACATGTTCATGGATGTCCCGGTTGCATTCCATTTTGGCAATGTCATGGGGTCTTTCACCTGAAGAATGTGGTAATCATTGGAAAAGCTTCCTGCGAAGACACATGTTTTGGAGCCCGATGCTTCCTCGACGGGAATGCCGGCATTTTCAAGTGCACGGTAAGATGCCTCCAATATGAGTCGTTGTTGCGGATCCATTGCCTCTGCTTCTGTGGCGTTGATTGTAAAGAATCCGGCATCAAATTCGCTCAAGTCACCTGTCATGAAATTGCCTCCCCGTAGAGATAGGTGGTCAAGACGGGCACGATCCGGATGATGGAGTGCATTGATATTCAGTCGATCAGGCGGGAACTCGCTCGCGGTGGCTCTCCCTTCCAGAAGCATCTTCCAAAAGGCATTGGGTGTCACAGCATCCCCAGGAAACTTGAGCGACAGGCCAACAATTGCCAGCGGCGGCAAGCACTGCTCCTCACATGTGGACATGATTGGCACACACGATGGTCCTAAAGGAAACAATTATCTTTGATATTGGCAGGCACTATAAATCAATGCAATGCTCTTGTGCTTTGTGTGGATACTGTAGTGCTAGAGGATAGTAACCATGGGCAAGCAGTGTTCTTGTATATGGTTCAGCCTGTATAACTGTTGACTCCGCAGGCTTCAAGCTATTCCTTTTAGACTTCACTACATCTATTTCAATATTGAACACAATCACGTAAATCCTGTCCTTATCCCTCAACACTTGTGAGAATGGACACAACTTCGCCACATCACTTGTTAATCCTCCGATATACCGAGCCCTATCATATCATCTTCCAATGCCATTAGGACACCTGGCCAATAGCAGATAACCCCAGTCACTCTAAAATCAAGTAGAAAGTAACTGAGTCAATCTCAATACAATATTGAGTGTCTTCATCCATAGTTTGCATGATAGGTATTTTGCCAGTGTTTCATGCAAGCTCCATCACACGGTTCACATGCGCAACAGGAACCAACTGGCCAGTAGCAAGGAGTCCCAAAGGATAAAGTAAATAGACAACGCATCTTTTTGTGAAGGTAATTCAAATTCCTGGTATGACTGCCTTTGACCACCAATATTGACTTCGGTATGTACTACCTCTACGAAGTCACTCCAGTACTCCGAGTGTCTTTTTCCCACACCTCCTCTTCTGTAAGTCTTTCCGAATGTAGGATTCACACGTACGGCCTTCTATATTTTGCATGAGAAAATCAGGTGATCGGCATTAGAGTATGTGACCATAGCTGAACGTGTCTCAATATTTGACTCCGTCATATCACAATCACAATCAGCTTCCTTGTTGCAGTTTTCGTGGCTGCCCTGTATATTCTCCAGTCTGTGGTACAGAAGATAATCGTATGTACAATTGTACCAGTATGTGGCCATGAAGTGCAGTCTATTTAATCAGCTTCGAAACTCTGTCATCTTTTTTGTTTTCGATAGTAACTTCTGCTAGCAGGCATTGAAGACAACGACTCCCCCTCCGAAGCTCTCCAGATCTATCTAGCTTCCGGCCTGGTTTGGCTAATATCCAGAAAATATGCGGTTTCTCTGGTATGTCCTGCAGCCCCATTGATTCGCATTGATTTGGCTAACCCGCTCTAGTTTACATGGAATTGGCAGCAATTCTCAGGCAAGCAATATTGCACTGATGGTATTTTACCTTCAAGAACAGTTCTGGATACTAATGCTTACTTCAGACATTTGAGCAACAAACAGGTACTCATGCCAATGCTGTTAGCTACATTCCAATTTCCACGAGACCCGAAAAGCTAACTGCGTGTCCAGCGGCTATTAGATACGAGCTTGGCAATCAGCATACCTATGATTTTGTCGAGGGGGTAGTCCCTTGGGAATCATGTTGGTCAGCCATGTCCCGTGTAGACTCCGGGGGTTTCTGACAAGAGAATAGCCATCAAGGGTTCCGTGCACATGGAGGAAGCAACTTTCTCCTTTTGCGAACCTGAAGAACCACAATCATGCCGTCAGGCCCTTCATGACCTTGAGGAATACATAAGAGAGGAGGGCCCATTTGATGGAATCATTGGGTTCAGCCTGGGAGCAACCGTGGCGCTCTCATGCTTGGTGAACTTGTATCGATGCAGAAAAGGAAATGGATCCGAAGATGCGCCATTCAAAGTGGCTGTTTTTTTCTCAAATGCCAGACAACCATACGATCACGACGCGCTGGATAGCAACCATATTGCATATCTAGATTCCACTCAGGCGGGTAAGGCGCTTCTTGACCTCCCCACTGCCCATATCTGGGGATCAGCAGACCCACTGAAAGAGGAGGCACAGCGGGCAGTGGATTTCTGTAACGCAGAAAAACGATCCATTTTCGTGCATGCCAAAGGCCATGAAGTTCCAAATTCAGCTGAGGATACTGTATCCATAGCGAAGCTGATCAATAGGGCTATTTGCCAAGTCGAGATGAAATGAAAACGGGAACTTTGAGCCACGTCCTTGTTGAAGTGACACCCATTGCAGGATGGTCATTCGGTCGTGTGACCAGCTTTCTCATTATTTATTTTCGATCAGGGTGTCTGAAGGCATGCTTTAACGGTGGCTAAATCTGAATTCGGGTCCTTGTTGCCTTCTTTCAATTAGCAATTATTCACGTTGGGGTTGCAGCAGCAGGGCTGTATATGAAATTACACATCTGGGATAATATGATTTATTTAGGGTTTGGAGTTTTTGTGAGATCATGAAGTAAGGCCGTTTCATAGCGGCTGATCCCTGCACCCCTAAGTACTTGTGAAAACCTATAATAAATACCACTAGATCACCAAGAGTTGCCCGGACTCTCAAGGTATCCTAATAGTGATGATTCTGGTGATTCTGGTTGACAGTGCTAGAGAGCTGCTAAATATGTATATTTCACGGGTAGTATTCGTGAGGAAAATTGACATTAGTTGAAGAACAGGGGGAAAACTGGCAGTCCACGAGGATACATTGAGAAGTTTAGTAGAAGTTAGAACCGATTTTTATCATAGCATTAGTGACACTACTACAGAATGGAGGAGACTATTTCAAAGTAGTAGTAACTTCTGCCAGTGGCAGAATAAGTTGTACACTTTCTCAGCTGGATCATCGAAATATGTATCTTTAGCTCGGGCAGGGATCTTTCCTTATGCCACCACCAAAACTGATTTTTACTCAGTCTGAACTAGTATACAAATTAAATGTAATTGTCCATTTGCTGTAGGATTATTTGTAAAGAAAAAAGGAACATTTCTGGTAGAGATATTAGTACTAGAATAGACAAGTAAAAACACCATTTTCCTAGGTACGAGACCATGAAGTTCGACTAGCAGGATTTCATCATATACCGCCTTCCTACTACGGGATGGTGCATTACGACAAGATGTTTATTCTGTTTGCACATGCAAAAAGACCGCCACTGGCAGCCATAGATGCACGTGATCCGGTGGCTGGTGGATCCTGGCATCTTTCATCATTGTCAAAGTTCCTTCATGGACTGAAAAAAAAAAAACAACTCATTGTTATACCTTCATTATCTTCCACTTTGTGAACCCCGCCTGACTGTTTAGTTTTTGTTTGATTTTCCTTGTTTCTTTCCGCCAGGCGAGACAAAAAAGGCTTCTTCAACCGGTTTTTGATCGGATCGCGCGAGTGCTAGTGACTGCGCAGCCTTCTTTGATTCCCTTCGGTATCTAGTATTCCCTCGGGCCCGACCTCGACTGCCCGACTCTTTCGCTATGACTACGATGGTTGCTGTTGGCACGCCCCTCGCGGAGGCCTTGAGTAATGTCATCCAGCCGAAGCTGGTAGAGATGGGATGGAGCTCCGACGGCGGCGATGATTCAGCGTTAACCGAATACGTGATTCTTATGCTTGTCAACGGCAAGACCCAGGAACAGATTGCGGGAGAACTCTCCAATGATCTTCTTGGGCTAGGTGAAGGCGATACACAAGCCCTTGACTTTTCACGATGGCTGTTCGAGCAGGTCGAAACTCTCAACCAGCAGATCAACGGGGAGGATGTTCCACCGTCAAACGCAGGCGACTCAGCTCAGGTCATTCCATCATTTACCGATCAGCAGGCAACCATGCCCCAACTGTCGATGGTGGGGCATGCGGGAGATGGTACTATGGATGCTGATATGAGTATGGGCGACGCCGGAGCTGCGAACGATACGATGTAGGTTTCTCCCTCCGACTCTACGCTGGTGACTCGGGCTGACAATACAAAAACACAAAAGACCCACAGGACCGAAAGCGATGCGCAACAACCGTCAAGGCGGGAGGGGTAGGATGCTCCACCAGATAAATAGACAACTGGACCGCGGCGACTCGGCGTTACACCGCGTCCGTGGCCAGCCCGGTAGTGGACGGGTCAACTCCCATGGCCGTGATCATACAAAAGGTCGCTTCAATCAGCATGGCGGAGGGAGGATGCCGGGCGGACGTCAGATGGGTGGAATGGGTATGGGGCCCAACCAAATGGCGGGTGGTGCAGGAAACATGATGAACATGAACCCGCACGATCAGATGCACCTCATGTCTCTACTTGAAGAACAAGCACGAATGATGGCTCAGTTTATGCCCGGGTTTGTGTCTCCTGCGATCAACCCAGCTTTCCAACAGAATGGACCGCAACAAGGTCGTTCATTGTTCGACCGGGTGGAACGCCAACAGGGGCGCCGGCCGCATGGATCCTTTGGCAAGCGAGATGAGAAGAATACCGATATCGATATGGATATACAGCTAGACCAGGGTGGTGAGCAGGATGAAAGCAATACGGACTCGGTGTGCCGCTTCAATCTCCGATGTACCCGGAAAGATTGTCCTTTTGCACACCAGTCGCCAGCTGCGCCTGAGGGCACCACCGTGGATGTGTCTGATCCATGCCCTTATGGAGCCGCTTGCAAGAACAGGAAGTGCACCGGGCGTCACCCTTCACCGGCCGTTAAGTCGGCACACCAAGCTGAAGAGATGTGCAGGTTCTTCCCTCATTGCGCAAATCCTCACTGCCACTTCAAACACCCCTCCATGCCTCTCTGCCGGAATGGTGCCGACTGCTCAGCTGAAGGGTGTAAATTCACACATGTTCAAACCCCATGCAAGTTCAATCCTTGTCTCAATCCTTCCTGTCCTTACAAACATGTCGAAGGTCAGAAAGGGGCTTTCCCAGACAAGGTCTGGACCGCTGATGGGCAAGAAAAGCCGCATGTGAGCGAGAGGAAATTTGTTTCTGAGGAGGATGGTACGGAGGAATTGATTAAACCCGGTGCCCCCGAAGGCTCTTCTCAGAATAACCCAGAGATTGCGACATAATTAGAAGAGCGAGCTTTATGATTTCTTTTGACGATCCCAGTTAAAAAATTCCCCTTGTGGTTTAATATGTATTATTTTTTTTATATTTTATTTTTTTTTTTTTTTAAGTGCGGACGCTGGGTGACTGGAGGGAAGGGCGTTAGCTTTGATTTTACCTATAGGACTGGCAGAGAGAATATTATACTGGCTTTGTAAATAGAGCTCAGAACTGGATATCCTGAAATCCCGCTATGGCATGGCGCTTTGTTTCTTGAATTTCATTTATGTAATTTTGAGGCAAATAAATTACACCGCCGGCCGTCGGCAGCTTCTTGGAGAAGCTCACCTGATGGAGTAGAACATCATCTCTCACACTCCCTCTGATTTTCCCAACAATGTCCCCCTTTATCCTCACTCTTATTTCCACTTTCGTTGGTTGCTGAGATGAGACTACCATGTGTCCCTAGCCGTGCACTTAAGGGACTGCGCACGCCATTGGTGTTCGCTCCCATCGGCCAGAGACGACACTCGCATACCACAACGTACGATGCCGCCGTCATTGGTGGTGGCATTACTGGCCTCACAGCAGCCTATCGACTTTCGCAGGACCCCAATTGCTCCAAGATCACACTCTATGAGAAGTCACCTCATCTAGGGGGCTGGCTGTTGTCAGAAAAGATTCCGGTCGAAGGTGGGAATGTTGTATTTGAGTATGGCCCGCGAACCTTGCGGACCGCGGTCCCCGGGTGTCTACCCCTTCTAGATCTGGTATGAAGAGTAGTCCAAATACTGACCCAATCTTTGGAATATGAAGAGCTAATGACAAACAGCTCCTCGAGCTAGACTTATACGATGACGTGCTCTTAACGAGCAAATCGTCGCCTGCCGCACGCAATCGCTATATATACTATCCTGATCACCTTGTTCGCATGCCTGCGCCTGTCCCCAATGCCGGGCTGATCGCAAATATCAGAGATCCGTTATACGCCATGCTCCACGAGCCGGTCTTCGAGGGCTTGCTTAAGAGCATTCTCCTGGAACCATTTCGTCCCCTCCCGGGGTCCAAGACAATCCACTCCGATGAATCCATTGCCGATTTCGTATCCCGTCGATTCTGCCCGGAAGTAGCAGACAACCTCGTTTCTGCCTTATTCCATGGTATCTATGCGGGTAACATCAGTCGTTTGAGCGCACAGACAATCATGGGTACCATGCGGGACCTTGAGAACGATAGTCGACGAGTTCTTGGTGGCTATGTTAACTCACTTATGTCAGGTGTCAAGCATATGTTAATGGATGATCTCTTGGCGTTGGAATCAGTGGCACACGAGAAACCAGGATCATATTGGAAAGACTTACGAACGCTTGTCAGTGGGACAAGCGTTTTGACGTTGAAAGAAGGGCTGGGCCAGCTCTCGAACGCCCTGGTCGATGCTTTGAACAAGTCTAAGAAGGTTGATGTTTTGGCGAATACGGACGTTACATCCATTACTCAAAACCGAAATACCCACGATCTGATGGTAAGTTGTTACAAAAGCAACCGTTGTGCAACCGGCTGCTAACGTCAATACTCTGTAGGTGAGGTCTGGGCAGGACCGGTCTCGAATCCATAACCGCGTGATTGCTACAATTCCAGCCCCTGATCTCGCCAAGACGCTCGCCACACCGACAGTAACAGACCAAAGCCTACCTCAGAATACTATTAGCTATCTCGAAGAACACAATTACGCTGTCACGGTCATGGTTGTCAACCTATATTATCCAAACCCAGACCTCCTGCCGGTGAGTGGCTTTGGATATCTCATTCCGCGGTCAATCCCTTATGAACAAAATCCTGAAATGGCATTGGGAGTTATCTTTGGATCTGATTCTAGCGTCGGCCAAGATACTGCTCCCGGTACTAAGCTTACGGTGATGATGGGTGGCCATTTGTGGGATGGTTGGAAAGAGTCCGAGTATCCAGACCATGAGGCAGCTGTTGCCATGTCTCGTAATCTCCTTCATCGGCATCTCGGAATTACGGATGCGCCCACAGTAACGCGCAGTCGGCTACAGCGGAATGCCATTCCCCAGTACACCGTTGGGCACCTATCTCGCATGCATGATCTCTCACGGTCCGCACGCCGTGAGCTCAACAATAGACTCACCATTGCAGGAAGTTGGTACAATGGTGTTGGTGTGACCGACTGTATCCGACAGGCGTATCTAGCAGCATCGTACGGCGTTGGTGCTCGGAAGCTGGGTCCTGGTGACGGCGATCGGCCCTGGAGGAGATTTGACTACGAAAATTGGGATTTGGAGGGTGGTATAGTTACTTCTCCTGTACGATGGGCTGAAGTGTACAAATCCGAACGCAAACATTTTTGAGGTAAAGATGTTTCTATCAATTCTATAATCTTGTATAATATGATCCGAGCCACTCTCGATAAAAAAGTGAAAAAAAAAAATAGTTCGACTGATTTCAGAATTCCCTTTATAAACATGGTGCTTAACGAGGTGCCTATAACAGGTTCGAAATGACCAACAAAGGCGAAGAATAAATAGGCAAGTGTCATGGCGAGAGAATAGTAAAGACGGGTAGCTAGGGAGCCTTACAAATCTAGTCCATAGAACAGTGTCCCTGTTAAGAGTAGTTCACAGGGATCATCAAGAGTTCCTCGACAATCTGATCGGCGAGATGTGTGCTGCTAGCCATGTTCATGCAGCTCAGATTCAAGTTGCAACAGCGACGCGACCAGGCCTTAACTCACTCGCATCAAAGCGGTTGGGGAACCATAAAGGCACTGGTTTGCTCAAAAGCGTCTTGGAATAAGAGTCCTTCCGGCCACAATATGGACCTCGTCAAGGCTCGAGAGGTACAGTCTATTAGGAGCGGCCTACTGGAGGAACCGCGTGACTGATGTATAATCTCTGATCGGTGATACGTTGTATCGGTTTCAGGCATTCTCTTCGTTTCCCGCAGAACCATCCTTCTTGTTACCGTTCCCATCAAAACCAAGAGCTTCAAGTTGTCGGACCAGTTCCTGAATCTTGATCACCTTCTCCAGTTGCTCAGGCAGCAATGACTCTCCTTGATTCTTCTTGTCACGCAGGTCGCGTGCTTGCCGGAGCTTCTTCTTAAGATTGCGCGCCTTCTTTTCCTTCTCCGCCTCTGGATCGTCCGGTTCTTCAGTTCCACCAGCTGCCTTGTCCGATCCATCCGGCTGCTTCTTATCCGCACTCGAAGCAAAAGCACGCCAGTTCTCGATCTCGGTTATATTTTTGCCCTCGGTAGGCGTTGCCCCTTCCTGAGCTGCCTTTGCTTTCTTTTTCGCCTCCCTTCGTTTGGCATTCTTATTACTAGCAGCGGTGCCAGTTTTGGCGGGTGTTTCGTTCTCGCTCTTTAAGCTTTCTGCTCCAGGCACTCCGGCTTTACCACGGTTCTTCCAAGCTTCTGCAGCACGGTTTTTATATAGCTCCACATCCTCAGGAGGGCGATAACCGGGCCGAACACGAATTTCGCGACGTTTTGAGCCATCGGGACGAACTGAAGAGGGGATATAGCGCTCTCCAGTTACTGCGTCCACGGTGATTCCCGAGTTCGAGGAAGACATGGCTGTGCTGATTTGCTTTCAAATCGAAAAAAGTTTTTCTTTTTTCCTATTGTTTCCCCCCCCCTTTCCTTTCCTACCGGTAAGGAATAATATACTATGATGGGTGATTAGGTGTCAAGTCCAACGATACCGAGTTAAAGGCCCGAGGTGAGAAGAATGTGACACAATAATGTTGTACTCGTAGTACTCCGTAGTCCGAGTTCATTGGAAAAGGTTGGTGTTTTCCTAAGGCGGCCAAGTCAGAGGCTCTGCGCAGACTTCGTTCCGTCCGACCAATCAGCGTTCCGGCGATTGCCGCTGGTGCTTTTCGCGCCGTGCAACTTGTCGGCTCGAAACTTCAACCTCGTTTTCCTCCATTGTGACATAGTCCCCATCTCCTTGCTGCCCTTCTTTCTTTTCTCGACCCTCATTCCCCAACTCCACTCCGTCACAATGGCCGGTGCTGTATGTTTTTTATCTTCGGAATTAACTAGTGATGTTCAATGGCTAACTGCAGTTGTTACCGCTCCAGATTGCTTCCGCTATCTACCAGCATGTCTCTCCTCCCCGGATCACCCAACGATGGTCTCGTCTATTATATCTCCGGCCTCACTAACCTGCGGTCTTACAACTACTTTTAGGGGCCTGTTCCGCAGGAATGCCGTTTACCTTTCGGCCATCTTCGCCAGTGCTTTCGCTTTCGAGATGTGCGTCATGGCCTGATGTGCCTCTAATAGCCGGCTGCTGACCTACTTTTCACACACAGTGGCTTTGACTCAGCTTCCAACCGCATCTGGGATACCATGAACCGTGGCGTATGTTTCTTACTTTCGACCTTTTCGAATAGAGATCGTGAAGAACCACAGCACTAACGGATTCCACAGCGTCAATGGAAGGATATCAAGCAACAGTACCTCGTCAAGGATGAAGAGGATGAAGAGTAAAGGCGAAGCAGTAACTGCAGGATCAACCCTGGGAACGTTATCGGTACCCTGTTACTTACCGTTGAGCAGTGGGGAAGATATTGGTACTATATGCTGCGCGTGTCTTGTATGAAATAGAATTTTTAACACTGTATTCACCTTGGAATTCACTTTGTCCAACTTTTCTCACCAATCATCGTGTCTCTTCATTTGTGTTTTATCTAGTAGTAATTCTGCTGCCAAAAGTGGGGAGGAGGATTGCAGTGGTGCCAAGAGAGCGGCTGTTCGATGTCATAGTAACTTCTAAGGGACTCCAAGATTTATAAAACCCAACCCAACCACCACCACATACTAGTAAATCTTCCCTGGATATTTCCAATCCGCTATTTTCTACAAATGCACTTTCTTTGTGGATCCTATCATTTTCCCTCCCTTTTTTTGATTCACTGCGTTTGACTTCACAGTCAATGAATGGGCTGAAGAGTGTCATATGAACGCTACTAATGACTCGAAAGACTTAATGGGTGGGTTACCGTTGGGTATTTTCTCCCCTCCCCCCACAGTGACATCGATCTCTTTAGAATGTCGGATCACTAAGCATTAACTGACATTAGGTTTTTCTTCTCTTCTCTTCTCTTTTCTCTTTTCTTTTCTCTGGGTTCGCCCTAATCTAATCAAACCCCCCTTTGCATATACTATTCTCTTCGAAGAGCCTTCCACTCTCTCGAGGGTTTTTGTTCACTGCTCTTTATCGCGGTGGAACAAACCGGAACTACAGTTCCCTCCCGCCACACGGAGCTTCCAGCTCGCCGATACCCCTCCATTCTATTCTCCTAACTACTTAATGAGCCTCGTCTTTTTAGACTAGAGACAATAAATAATGCTTACAGAATGTGAGAGGATCCTTGGTGAAGGCCTTCAACGGCTTCCTTCCGAGCATAACTACCGCTACAGTCCCGAAGCAGAGAATGATCTCCTCCAGCTCCTCTTTCGTTCGCTGACCGGTCACAACGAAGAACGCCTTCGACAGCTATTTCCGGATGGGCTACCCACTGGACCATGGAAGCTAGCAGAAGCGCAGGGTGCCAAGGAAGGTGCGGAATATACAGAAGCTGCACGGGGCAAACGCTGTGGTCATATCTTTAGAGCCGGGGAGGCGACGTACCGATGTATTACCTGCGCTGCGGATGATACGTGCGTGCTTTGTAGCCGATGCTTTGACTCATCCGATCACACCGGGCACCAGTACCAGATCTCTCTCTCGTCAGGGAACTGTGGATGCTGTGACTGTGGTGACGAGGAGGCCTGGCGGTTGCCGTTGTTCTGTGCGATCCATACAGATAGTGGGGATAAGAAGGGCAAGGAGCGGGCGCGGGCCCAACTGCCGCGGGAATGGGTGGATAATATCCGGCTTACCATCGCTCGAGCACTCGACTACTTCTCTGATGTACTCTCCTGCTCGCCGGAACAGTTGAGGTTGCCCAAGACGGAAGAAGGCATTAGGCAGGATGAAGAGGCGTCGCGGTTACGCCCGGGTTGGTATGGTGTGGGTGATCAGCCCGAGGAAGAACCGGAGTTTGCACTCGCACTGTGGAACGACGAGAAGCATACCATCCGCGATGTTGCCCATCAAGTGAACCGGGCTTGTCGGGAGCGGAATCGCTTCGGGTTCGAGAAGGCTCACGAGACCAATGACATCGGACGGAGTGTGGTCAAGTACTCCAAAGACTTGCAAAGGTTATTAGCAGTGTCGAAGATCATCGAACAGATCAAAGTCACTGTTACGATTCGGTCCGCCCGAGACACATTCCGCGAGCAAATGTGCGGTACCATCGTCGAGTGGCTTGCAGACATCTCCGGATGCAGTGTTCTGGAGGATAATGAGATATTGCGCCACACTGTCTGCGAGGAACTGTTAAGTCCGTGGCGACGCGGCAGCGGAGCCTTTAATGCAGATATTGGTCTGAAAGGTATTGACGACCAGCAGAGGTCGGATAATACTCCCTATCGCACATTCATGGTTGCTATATCGCCTCAGGATGGAGTAGCATTGGCCGCAGATGAAGAGGACGATGATGAGGATATCGACGATGGCAATGATCAGGGTGCAAACGAAGAAGGCGAAGACGATGAAGACTACGTTGAGGCCCATGAGGATGATGCTGACGATGAAGACGAAGAAATGGAGATGGAATTTGGTAGGCTACGTCAGGAAGTTGGAGGAGATGAAGACGAGGATATGGTTATGGGAAATGCGGACGATGCTTTGGACACCATTCAAGCACTCTTGGGGTTCGCTCGGCAGCGACAGAACCATGACGGTGAACAACAACCGCAACAGGAGGAGCAGCAACCTCACGCAGAAGAACTCGAAACCGAGGTGCAACCTGCTCCCAACGACTCGGTCTCCAGTCAGACAAATGATGAAGGTTCAACGTCTTACGTCTCCATCCCCAAAACACCATCTGGCACAGTCAACCCTTCTCCGGCAAAGACGCCGAGCTATTGGCAGGTCAGATCGTCAGCACCCATGAGAGGGGATAATGTCCCTCCATATGAGGATTTGTGGCAACGCACGCGTCTCGACTGGATGATTCTTTTCGACCTAAGGCTTTGGAAGAAGACTCGTACCGATCTTCGCGATCTTTACATTGGCACCGTTGTGAACGTTCCTCAGTTCAAGCGTATCATGGGTCTGCGCTTGTCTGCTCTTTACACCGCACTCGCACAACTTTACCTGATCGCCGATCGAGAGCCAGATCACTCCATTGTCAACTTGTCATTGCAGCTTCTTACTACACCTTCCATCACAGAAGAGATAGTCCTCCGAGGCAATTTCTTGACCAAGGTTATGTCGATCTTGTATACCTTCCTGACCACCAGGCAGGTTGGGGAGCCACACGAAGTAAATCCTAATGCAACCTTAGCGTTCGATGCTGGTTCCGTTACAAACAGACGCCTCTATCACTTCTTCCTGGATCTACGATATCTTCTGCAGTCTGAGTACGTACAGAACCGTGTCCGGACCGAGGAACAGTATCTCTGCCAGTTCCTGGATCTGGTCAAGCTCTCGCAGGGTATTTGTCCCAACGTGCGTGCCGTGGGAGAACACGTCGAATACGAGACGGACGCTTGGATCAGCGCTTCGATCCTCATGCGGGAAATCAATAGGCTGTGCCGCCAATTCTGTGAGGCATTTCGTAACCCTGAGGCTGATGGCGGCTCGAATCTGTTACGAGCACTTAAAGTGGCTACCGTTTCCGCAGTTGTCCACTCGACCGGAATTGAGCGTAAGCGTTTTGACCAGGCAGAAATCAAGGAGTATGTTCGCTTCAAGTCCTTGCCATTCTTTGACTTCGAGGCCGACCAGCCTGGCCATGTCTCACGCCACCGTGTCGTAGACTTCGTCGTTGAACGTGGTTCCATCAGTTTCCATCACGCATTGCACTACACGCTCTCCTGGCTACTCGAATGTGGTCGTAACATGAGCAGTTCTTTGATGCGCGACGCCCTGCTTGAGGCAGCACAGATTGCAAACGACAGCTTTATTCATGATAGCAATCTTGGTCCAGAGGATTTGCTTCTTGCAATGTTCGACTTCCCTCTCAGGGTCTGCGCCTGGCTCGCCCAGATGAAGGCCGGTATGTGGGTTCGCAACGGCCTCAGTCTGCGGCATCAGATGTCGCAATATCGTGGTGTATCTTCTCGGGATTTCGCATATTATCGAGATATCTTCCTCCTTCAAACGGCGTTGGTCACATGTAACCCAAGCAGGGTTCTGGCATCCATTGCAGATAGGTTTGGAATGGTGGACTGGATGGCAAAGAACTACATGGCACGTGCTGGCTACGAAGATAACCAAATCATCGATGTCGCCGAGGAGTTTATTCATCTGCTTGTTATCTTATTGACGGATCGGAACTCTCTCACGGCCATTGACGACGGCGATGCCGCCATGCGTGAAAACATTCGCCGTGATATTGCACACGTTTTGTGCTTTAAACCTCTTTCATTCTCGGATCTATCGACTCGTCTCTCTGACAAGCTACTGGACTCGGATATGTTCCAAGATGTGTTGGAAGAGGTGGCGGGTTTCCGTCCTCCTGAGGGGCTGAATGACACCGGCACCTTCGAGCTTAAATCTCAATACCTGGATCTTATCGATCCATATAGCGCTCACTACACGAAAAACCAGCGAGATGAAGCGGAGAATATATATAAGGAATGGGTGGCGAAGAAGACAGGGAAAAAGGCATCCGATGTTGTCTTTGAACCCAAACTCAGGCCTATTACCTCTGGGGCGTTTATTGGCCTTCCATACTTCACGAGGTCTTTACTCTTTGCTCAAATCGTTCATCAGTGTCTTGACTATGTGGTCTCCTCGAAGGATCGAACGCCAAACATCCCACCAACCCGTGTTGAGACGTTCTTGCAAGTGGTTTTGCACTTGATTCTTGCTGCTGCCCTGGAAGACAGCACTGAGGAGGATATGATGTCGGAAGAGCTTATGGAATCGTTCGTGTCTCACGCGTTGACGAAGCTCAGAGCCACCCAGGTAGGTGATTTGACCATCGTTGGACTGCTAGAGAAAATTTCCATCATGAACGAGTTCTCGTCCTGTGGCCCTAAAATCCGTCATATTCTCAAGAAGCTTTGGCAGAAGCGTCCCCGTACATATGCCTCTGCCACAGCTTCGCTCAGGTTCCCATTTAACAGGGTTGATACAAACTCCCCCGCCATTGACACTGATAATGAGAGAGAAATGAAGAAGAAGCAAGCTCTTGAAAGGCAGGCAAGAGTTATGGCGCAGTTCCAGCAGCAACAACAGAACTTCTTGAACAGCCAAGGCGCATTTGACTGGGGAGAAGAAGATTACAGTGACATTGACTCTGAGCCGGAGGCTACTCCTGAGACCAAGCTTTGGAAGTACCCGAGTGGCACTTGCATTCTCTGCCAGGAGGAGACAAGCGACTCTAGGCTCTATGGAACTTTTGCTTTAGTGCAGGATAGTGCTATCATGAGACAGACAGATATACAAGATATCGACTGGATTCGGGAAGTGTTGAAGACGCCCTTGAGCTTGGACAAGTCCGTCGAAAGTTTACGGCCTTTCGGAGTCGCGGGCGAGAACCGAACTACGGTGAAGCGGCTGGATTCCACTGGCGGGGAAGTCATCAGCGAGAAGGTTGGGTTGAGCAAAGGCTTCAATGCAAAAAACGCTCTGCGTGGGCCTGTCACAACGGGGTGTGGACACATCATGCATTATTCGTGCTTTGAGGTCTACTATACGGCCACTCAACGACGCCAGAGCCAACAAATAGCGCGAAACCACCCGGAGCGTCTGAATTTCAATGAGTTTGTTTGCCCTCTTTGCAAGGCTTTAGGGAATGCATTTCTACCCATTACTTGGAAGGGCAAGGAGGAGTCGTATCCTGGTGTACTCAGTACAACCGTGCCTTTCGATGATTTTATCACTAAGGAGGTCAAATCTGCTCTGTTCCACTCACGGAATTTTGCGCTGCTCATGGAACAGAACAAAATACAGCAGCAGCCTTACCAGGACCTCTTCCTTGACTACCTCAACAAGAGCTTAGTGCCTCCACTCGCTTCCAAAACCGAGCAATTAATGACATCCCCGCTGCCATCTACCACACACTATGTCCCGGCAGCCAGATTGCCAGTACCTGGTCTCTTCCCATCTCAAGATGATATTCCTTCCGCCAGTCCGCTCCAGCAGGTTTCCAGCCCAGGTGACAGCCCAATGTCTGAACTTCTTCAGATCTACAAGCGGCTCAAGCAGACCCTCCGGTTGAATCACATTCATTCAACGTTCAGCCATCACCCGGACACCATCAAGACAGACGATCTCATCCACACCGACTCACTCTTCCAGAGCTTTGGCTTTAGCATCGCTGCGGCCGAGATTCAACAGCGCGGGGTTGAATCGGAGCCAGGGTCGACCCTTCTGGATAAAATACCACAATTAACCTTGACCCATCTCCGCGTTCTGGCTGAGACAGCTTTGACATATGCCGCGGTCGGGTGCTTGCATGACAGCAGTGGACCTAATACCCGTTCTGTGGACGAAATCCAGGAGATGCACCGTCAGAAAATTTGCCAGTTATTCGTTGGTCATCCTTGCCTGAGTGGAACGGCACTCCTCGATGATGTCCGCGATATTGAGCCATTGTTCGGCAAAGACATCTTCGTATTCTTGGCTGAATGCTCTCTATCCTTGCTCTCTGTTCTCAATATCGACATTCGCCATCTCATCCAAATGTGCTATGTAGCCGAGATTGTCAAAGTCACTGTAACCTACATCCTGTGGCCCATTGGGCTGAAGGAAGAACTGGCTCAGAATGGCGACGCGCATTACCTGTTGGATATGGAGCTGTCTGACGAGCGATATGAGTTCACCAGGCAATTGTTCAACTCCATCGTTTCGGAACTGAAGTCGAACTCGGTCGGACGGGCGGAAGGATCGTCGTTCCCCGCCGAGAGTGGCTACGTGAAGGACGGTGAGGATTCCGCGACGCCCGGAGTGGTCATTGCATTGAGACGTCTCGTGTCGAGCTACGCATTGACCTTTCTGCGCAAGGCTGTCATTCTACTTCACGTGCAGCATGGTGTCGAGTTCCCCAACACGGGCTTCCACGACTTGGGTGTTTCAGAGTTGGACCGTCTCACTAAGACTCTGCATCTTCCTTCAATCGATGAGGTATTTGCATCCATCAAACCGGCGCGAAAGAGCGGCAGTCCTTTTGATGCTGTGATATCGGGTTGGATCTTCCACTGGAACGCCTCACGTTCCGGCATCCGCATTGGGGATCTCAAGTTATGGCCTAGCCTCCCTCATCCGGCCATTTTCGAATTAGTCGGCCTTCCTAAGTACTATGACAGCTTGATTGAGGAAGCCAACCGGAGACGTTGCCCGAAGTCGAAGAAGGAACTAAGTGACCCAAGTATCTGCCTCTTCTGTGGAGATATTTTCTGCTCGCAAGCCGTGTGCTGTACGGCGAATCAGCTGGGTGGCTGCAATCAACACATTCAAAAGTATGTTGTGCTCTGGTTTACGACTGTTTCGATCCGCTACTAACGATTCTCCCTACAGATGTGGCAAGAATATTGGGCTGTTTATCAACATCCGCAAATGTGCAGTGCTTTATCTCCATAACCAGCACGGCTCCTGGCACTGCGCACCTTACCTGGATCGCCATGGAGAGGTGGACCCGGGTCTGCGCCGTCATCGTCAATTGATCCTCAACCAGAAACGATACGACCGGCTTCTGCGTGACGTATGGTTGTCGCACAGCATCCCCGCGACGATCAGCCGAAAAATGGAAGCCGACATTAACAATGGCGGATGGGAAACTATGTAGGGGATACCAGGGTTTGCTGTCCGAACGATCTATTCCATGTACTGGTCTTTTATGTCTCCAGTGCGGCTGTGACTGGCCTTGCGTCACTATTAGTCTCATGCCTAGATGAAAAGTCGTTTTGACCGTCATTTTTTGCATTTTTGCTTCATCATTCCATGCATTTCATTCACCCTTTCCATCTTGCCTTTTGATGATATAACAAAAATGCAGCGATAATATACGATAATCACGTTAACTTCATATCAAAGACCATACCTGTAAGCGTAAAGACTATCAAAATGTAGCAATCTAATCATCAATGACAGAAGAAGGGGAGAAAAACAATCCTTCGGATTGGTGAGTCTCGATAAGAGAACATCAAACTGATGCCAAGAACCGAACCAACCAACCGTGTATCCTTTACATTTTCTCTCCTGCAAGCTCACTTTCCGTCATTCTTCCACCACCACCACCACCACCACCATCACCTACCTACAAGTGAACCCCCCAAGAAAAGATGCACCGAAACCAGATGTGAATACTCATCACCAATAATACCACGATCTTCACTCTCCCTCCTATCCTCTTCCCAGGAGCGAAGTTCAACCTACGATTCACCCACCACCTCACGACCACAACCCATACATAAGTTCTAACACCCCCGACAAAAAATGAACAACGAACAATTCCGCCGCCTAATCTTCGACAACACCACCAACTCAACTCAAAACCAATCCACGCCGAAAGATGCAACTTCCAAAATAACCGCAACACCCGCCCTGGGCTCAAGAGCCCGTCCCAGCATCCCCATGACACCGTACGTAACCGTCTCCAACCCCCATGACAGCAGAGACTAAGAAGAGGAAAAAAAAACACAGCCGGTCAGTCACGAACGTCGACTTCGCACGGCAACTCGCCGAATACCGACGCGATGCTCAACCGGCCGCGAAACGATTCCGAGCCTCGGCGGCGCCGAAGGGGACGAAATTGCCGACTGGGTATCAGGACCGGGCGGCGCGGCTGCGGGAGACGGATGGGGGGGAGGGCGGTGGGGATGATTTGGCGAAGAGGGTGGGGGCTTTGGAGGAGATGGTGAAGTTGGGGCAGATTGATCGGGGGACGTTTGAGGGGTTGTGTGGGGAGTTGGGGGTTGGGGGGGATTTGGAGAGTACGCATATGGTGAAGGGGTTGGATTGGGAGTTGTTGAGACGGGTGAGGGCTGGGGAGGATGTGGAGACGCGGGGGGATGTGGAGGGGGAGTTTGAGCGGTTGGGGGAGGGGGAGGGGGGCGAGTTGCCTTCGGTGCCGAGGGAGAAGGAGAAGAAGAAGGGGTTTATGGCGCCGTCGGGGAGGAGGTCGAGGGATGAGATTTTGAGGGAGTTGAGGGCTAGTCGGGCTGTGGTGGTGCCGGGGGAGCCGGCGTTGGGGTCGAAGTTTAGGAGGATTGGGGATTCGATGGTGGAGAAGAAGAGGTGGGTTGAGTATGAGAATGGGAGGCGGAAGGAGATTTTGCAGATTACGGGTGCGGATGGGAAGACGAAGAGGAAGGTGAGGTGGTTGGATAAGCCTGGGGAGACGATTGCTGGGGATCTCTTGGTGCCTGCTCTGGATGCGAAGCCGCTGGGCATGGAGGTGCCGGCGGACGTTGCGGCGAAGGCCTCTGCTCCTGTGGAGGCTGAGGACGATGATATCTTTGCTGGCGTTGGCGCGGACTACAACCCTCTTGGTGATGGTGGGAGTGATGAGTCGTCGGATTCCGATGAAGATGGCGATGTTGGAGAGAAACCAGCTCGCACTACCGGGGAAACAGCGCCAAAGGAAATGCAGAATCCGTCTGGCGAAGGACCAGCGAATCCACGCAACTACTTTTCGACGTCTACGACCGATGACACCATGGAAGCTGATCGCTCGAATCCTCTTACGAAAGATCCTACTCTACTTGCGGCGCTCAAACGAGCAGCTGCCTTGCGACGGGCCTCACCTTCTGCAGAGGCCGATATTGGGGATGGAGAAGAAGATGTCGACTCGGAGACCCTTCTTCGGAGGAAGAAATTCCTCGAAGAAGCCCGACGTCGTGAGCAGTTGGACGCAATGGATATGGACCTTGGGTTCGGAAGCAGTCGTGTCGAGGATGATGAAGACGAGGAAGTGATCTTGGAAGAGGCGCGTGGAGGCAAGAAGAGAAAGCGCGGGCCAAAGAAAAAGGGCGACAAGAACAGTGTGTCTGATGTGATGCGCGTCCTTGAGGGGAGGAAGAAAGATTGAGGATGCGACGATGTATTCTATTCGATCTGTTGAGTTGTGTGATACCACTGTGTTTTTTGGATCTCGGGCATATATGATACCTAGACTTCAACCTTTCCTTCCCACGCCCTTTCTACTGATATCTGTACCTCGGTGACCGTATCTTCCATCGCCATCGCACTCCGACCATCTCTTTACGGTCCTATCAGATGACCTTGTGAGTGAGCAGGGCGATTTGCATGCAGACTGCGAGAATTAATTTCCGCACAGACGGAGGCCACAGAGCATGTATGACGACGAATGACTAAGAGACATTTGAGAAGGAAAAGACCGTTGGACAACAAATCTCTGAAACTTTCTCGCCACAGGCTAGAGCATGTGCTGTCTCCAGTTACCAGGATCTGTGACCTGTTATCAGTCGTCCTTGGACCGACTTGACTTTGGGCGGCAAGTTGAGACGTGGGCCCCAAGGATCCAACTCGGAAGGCTTGGGTTATGGTTGACAACCGCCAATGAGATCCAGGGGAGGTTTTGATCCATGGCAGAGGGCGAAAGAGAAGGTTGAAGGGGATTCCATGGAAGACCGACGGATTACTGACCAGCGTCTTATCGACTAAACATAGGGGTATACGGAGTATAGGTACGGAGTAGTGTACGGATATAGATATTTGACTCACAGGAGTTTCCCTCCTCCCCAAATAGTGAAGATATTATTATCAAGACGCACTCGGGGCTCGAGCGGGCGCTATCCAATTTAACGGATTGGATTTAAGATGCATTAGTTCTACACCGGGCGATGCTTAGCAGCGTAAATAAAGCCTTCAGGGAAATCTTTGCCTCTTCCCCGGTGGCCGATCGAACGATTCAGCATCTATGAATCATCCATTTTTCTCTACCGTACTCCGGAGATCAGAACTGGAAAAAAAAAAATGGATACATCCAACAGGAGAATCTGATATGTACGTACAATTGTTCCAATAGTACCGATGGTACCCAGTCAAGACGAGGTCTGGACTGTGGACTGTGGACTGTGGACAAGTCAATGAATCCAGCCCAGTGGGGGCCACTACTTAACTTACTAGTAGTAGTTCTCACTCATGAAACAAACTATCTAGTCTGGAGGAAAGGACAATTGATTGTACACACCGACAACTTCCCAAGTGTTAGTACCTGCAGACTGCATCTCGGAAGTGGCGGCTGCGTCTTTGACTGGCCGAAAGAGAAAAGACTGTGCCATTGATCATGTATGTCATCCAGTTTCATTCTTTCCAAAGAAGAAAAAGGAATAGAAAGAAAAGAGGGAACCAAGAACCGATACTCGGCTTGATTGATTGAAACGCAGGTAATACAAACCAGAAGAATCGATTGTCCTGATTCCTGCCCTAACCATGGGTGCCAATCATGCATCCGTGGGTCCCTCAGGAAAAAAAAAAAAAAAAAAAAAAAAAAAAAAAAAAAAAAAAAAAAAAAAAAAAAAAAAAACACTAATGACGAGGCCAAAAACCAAGTCAAGTCAAAAATGAGGAAAAGAAAAGAAGAAAAATCAAAAAAATAAAGGATCCCTTTTCACTGAAAAAGCATCACTGGACCAAAGATGCCCTATATAATCCGTTTTGGGTCCCCCTCACTTCCCACTTTCTTCTCCTCCTCCCCATTCCTCTGTACATTCATTGTATTGTCTTTGGATACATCTCCTCTTTTTCTATCTCTCATATATACACTCCTTATCACATTGTCCTGTGCCGTGCACGGTCAATAAGTCATTCCTTTGAGCAGCCCCGCTTCATCGCCACTTTCCTTTCTCTGTTGACCTGCTTTATCTCGAGAACTGGTCTTCTCCTTTGCAACCAATTAAAGGTTCCAAAGTACCAGAGAAAGAGTCCCAAATCAGATTACATCACATCACATCACATCACATCACATCATGGTGTCCTTCACCACCCTCATTGGTGCCGGTCTCCTGGCCACCACGGCCATGGCCGCTCCCCATACCCACCAGCACTCGCACACCCAGCTGTCCCAACGCTCCCCAAGTACCAAGCGCGGCGCTGCCTACAACCACCTTTCAGACGTGCAGTCCCTCCACCAGAATGGCGGCATCTCCTGGGCCTACGACTGGAACATGGTATCCTCAGGCAATCTGCCCGCAGGCGTGGAGTTCGTCCCCATGCTCTGGGGCAGCAAGATGTTCGGCGACTGGTTCAGCACCATCCCCACCGTACTAGCCAGCGGTGCATCCTACATCATGGGCTTCAACGAACCCGACGTCAGCGCACAAGCCAGCATGACGCCCGCCGATGCCGCCGACTCCTACGCCAAGTACATCACACCCTTCAGCGGCCAAGCCAAGCTCGTAACCCCAGCCGTCAGCAACGCCGGCGGCCCCAACATGGGTCTGGGCTGGATGCGCCAGTTCCTCGACGCCTGCACACACTGCAGCATGAGCGTGCTCGCCGTCCACTGGTACGGCGACTCAGCCGACGAGTTCAAGATCTTCGTCACCCAAGCCCAGGAACTCGCCGCCAGCTACGGCCTCCAAGAAACCTGGGTCACAGAGTTCGCCCTCAACAGCGCCATCAACCCCGGCGGCGACGTCCAGGGCTCCGCCTCCTTCCTGACGGAGGTGATCCCCTGGCTCGACTCGCAGAGCGGAATCAACCGCTACGCCTACTTCATGTGCGCGGACGGCTTCTTGCTCCAGGGCACCGATTTAAGCCCCAGCGGAAAGGCCTACCTGTCATCGTAAGCGGGGCCATTGATTAGTAGTCCATATTTTCTTTTTTAAGTATATAAAAATAGGTTCATCGAATGTGAATGTTTCCTTTCAAATTTTAAACTATTTTCCTTTATATATAGATTTCCCTTCCAAACCGGATTATTTCCTCGAATTGATTAGTTGCCCTGTTCACCAGAAGTAAACCAATTCCCCTAACAAAAACCCCACTAGAACTGACAATGCAATCGCATTGGCTGAATCCATTAATCTAGTTTAGATTTGTAGCGGGGTGGAGTTAATTTCATAATGAAATAGTCTTGTTTTTCACAGAATGTCTTCCTATTGGTTGAGCAACTGAGTTAGGGTTTGATTTGACCGAATGGAATAAATTCAATTCAATGAGAAATCTAGAGTGTATTTTTTGACTATTGACAATCATAACTGAATAATAGTCTAGTAGGATTTGTGATATGGTTGTTTTTACACAGTATGTATATACTCCGTATACTATCCAGACTTGGGTTGTAAAATATCAGTGAGTATTTGAGAATTGTATGTACAGTACTCTGTACTGTATGTATGAGTATGTACATACATACATGCAGTATGTGTTTTGGTGTTCATACACTGTCAGGACGCTGTTCTGTCACGTGTGATAATGCTGAACCTGTCATAGAATAGGCAATCTTATCGTTCCTTAATATCTACGGAGTACTCCGTACAACTACTGGGATTTTGTTGATCAGTCCTGCTCACGGTGTCGAATGGAAGTGTAAGTTATTTACTGGAGATTTTACCTGCGAATCGATTCGATCCGGTTATATGCCTCCATACTTCTCTTTTATACTACCCTTACGTGAGGATCAAAAGAGATACTAATATACTAAGGTTACCTACTAGGTGAGTGAGGGTGTAACCCATGGACTGTTTGACAAATGGATATCAAAGCAGATTACACCCCCGTCGAGTATGTCGCTGAGCACGGAAGGATTAAATGATCAGGGATAGAGAATGCAGCTCCGAGTCCTATTTTTACAGCTTCTTCATCCATGTGGAAATCAAACAAAAGATGCCCGGCGCCGAGCGAATCGTAAAAACCACAACACCACATAGTAGTATACCTGCATAACCAAAGAATACGTGAGACCCACCCGATCTACTTCATGCCATATCATCTGCATCATGATGGTGGGTGTTTTCATTATCGGACGCGTGGAATGCATCGCCAAACGCCGAGTTGTCCAGGTCTGGAAGGTCAAGAACGTCGTTCTGCTCGGTATACGCTGCGAGTGCATCCCCCGCACTGTCCATATTAGTAAAGTCAAAGTTGGCGCCGTCGAGGCCGTTGTCGCCTCCTGTGTTTCCAGGAGTCAGCCCTTGTATTCCACTGCCCGGGGTTTCAATTCCATGGAGGGGCCCATCGCCAACGGCAGCCTTGTCTCCTTGGTCCTTCTTCTCATCGTTGACCATCACCCAATCCCCTGTTTCACCCGCAGCTGTATTCGCGCGGTGACCATCACCCATGTCCATCTCGACATCCATACCGGGGAGAGACGTACCTCGCTGAGGCACAGCAGCCGTTGTTGGTAGTGATACACCAGTATTGGCACCAGGGACCGCTGATGGACCGGCGGTATGGGCCGGTGCTGGTTGTGGTTGATTGGTGGATGAAACCCCTTGGCTGGGGCCGGAGGGAGGTGGACTACCGAACTGATCGAGCAGATGATCTGCGTGGCCCATGTCGATGTCGCCATCGTCGGTAGCTTCTGGCTTTGGCTCTGGTTCAATCTTTTCCAACAAACCACCTTTTTGGACGCAGGAAACCTTAGGTTCAGGCACGATCTGTTTGTTCCATGAGGTTTCCAGCCCCCTAACCACATCATCCACCTTGTACTTAGCCTTTGATTCGGCAACAGGCGGCGACTGAATCTCGTCTCCGTCGGCAGGAATCTCAATCCGGCCTTCCAGTCTCCAAATTTCCGATCCTGTGGCGTGAGGGTCTGCAGCCGCCTCCCGAAGTCGAAGTTCCGCGTCTTTAAGCAATGAGGTGCGGTTGAACTTCTCCATCCGTCGCGCATGTCGTCTCTTCAGTTTCTCAATCTCGGCAGTCATGTCTGCTACCTTCTTAGCAACACGGTCGGCGAATTCCTCCGCCTTCGCAGGCTCCATCTTCGTAGCCTGGGCAGAATCGGTGGCATCTTTTGATTCTCCGCTGGGAGGCCCGGCAGGCGCATCAAAGAAGCCTGCCGTCAAGGACTCCAGCTCTCCTTTTCGACCCAGCCCCAGAGAGACGGGGGTAATCTGACTGATGGCATAAGGCGAAGCAAAGATCTCTTCCATCCATTCATGGTGTTGTTGATATCTCATCTTACTCACTTCCCGTGGAGTAAGAAGATCCATCATGTCACCCGCGGAAACATCCTCGTCCTCAAGAGCGAAGTCGGCAGTGGTCGCGTTGACTGTGGCCGATGAAGCGCGGTGTCCGCGGGGCGCTTTAGCCGGCGCTCCTGTCGGAGCGGGCACACCTGGACCAGGTTGGGTGTAGAATGGCTGGCGGCCGACCATGGCGTTCGGATACGCTCCCGGCACTGGCGCAAAACCCTGCGGCGCAACCTGTGGGGGGAAATTGATCGTCGGCCAGTTATTGCGATCGTGCAGCATGAAGTCTTTGCGGGCAAGCTGGCCTTGACTCTGCAAGAAGCGACGTTGGCCGAGCATGTTCTGCACTTGAGGGATAACATGGATTCTGTTGGCCGGAATATGCTCGGTAGGGGGTGCTCTTGAGTAGTGAACGATCCACAACGAGGGGTCTGGCGGCGGCATGTTAGGATTGGGGTTCTTCGAAGGCAGCAACCGGTAACGTCTGCGACAATGGATAGCCACCGACTCATTTGGCGGGTGGTAGCCACTACGGTGCAGCCACATTTCTACCAACTTATGCGCTCTCATGTCAGTCCTTATCCTAGCAGCCGGGAAGCAAGTAACTGGAGACCGGGTGTACCTACGTAACCACGAGCTTCGAAGGTGAACGCTTGTTCGACATCGGCCCACACATAACCATCGCTGGCGAAGTTCGTCCCCAGATGGTTGAGGGGCTGCCAGGTCAGCATCACAGTGCCATCTTGAGGCCCATCCAGGAAGGTCCAATGCATCGGCTGCGCCTCCCGAACAATCTTAGGCGCAGAGAGTAGGTATTCAACAACGGTGTCCGTGGGCATCATATGCATCAGCGGGTATCGATGTCGCGATACCAGGTGCATATGCGGCAACTGTAGTGATCGAGATGCGGGTCAGACAGTTCGGCCTACAGCAATGCATTGAGACTTGGATCGGTTGATTGACCTACCAACTGCCCGGGGACACGGGTCGCTGGGTCGTCCATTGTGAATAGACACCGTCGCAATAGGGGACAGGGATTTCAATGTGTTCTCAAAGGAGTCAAAGCCCTATGTGACAGATGACCGGGTATGCATCCGACACCGGAGAGTTCAGATAGTCGGGGACGGGACAATGGGAATGAATAGACGCAACAACCAAATGCTTTGCGAAACGCGACGCGGAAATTTGAGGTTCCTTTTCCCTGAGCGCTGGGGGGCGAGGTCACGACGATTCAGGGGGGCGATGTAGACCTTCCACGCAGGTTCGACACCTGGAATGCAAGGCAGTCAAGATCCATGAGTTTAGTTTAGTTTGTGGAGATTGCAAACTAGTGGTACGGAGTACCGGAGTACTACTAAGTACTCCTAAGTATCTACTAGATAGAGTACTTCGTACTCCGTAGTAACCCATAAATTAGATAAATCCCGTTTACTCGGCACTGTCTAAGTCCTGTAGGATTATGATGATACATCCTACATACCCCATACATTGAAAGTGTTTCAATTCTGATACAAAGACTGTATGTTCCTTGCATCAACTCTCCAGCCTCCATTCCGCCAACAAACTACAAGTATGTACGGAGTACTAACTACCTACTAACAAGCCTTGCGCCGCCATCTCACTGGCACCAAACCCTTCCCGACTCCACCTGCATTTATGCAAGTACTACGAAGTATTCCGTCGTACTGCTCCGTATAACCTTCTAGCCTTCTTAGTATTCTCCCCATGCTTTATGCATGGCCCGGTTTCTAATCGTGACTCAAGTAAGTAGAGTCTAGATAGATCTCTTCTACACTGATCCAAGGACCAACCCACCCAATTGTCTTGCCTTCATTAGAGTACTGTATTCAACTCACTCCCCTACATGGGTGTCACCATGTGGGACACTGGGTAAACTTTTTGCTGATCTGCCAATACTACCTAGTAGAAGACCCAATAATGGCCCTGTTCGGTAGCAAAATTCACCGACATGGCCGCCCCTTATAAAAGAACGCCGTCGCTCTGCCATAAGCTGCTGTTGACCCTTCATCTCGAACCGCATCCACCTTCATGTCCCAGCATCAATCATGGGAGTCTGTGAGAAGAAAGATCCTTCCGGTAACCGCCTGGTGAATGATGACATCCATCGAGCTCCGATTATGGACGATCCTGAGAAAAAGCAACCGGTTTACGACTATGACGTGGAAACTGCCCTTCCTCAATTCCCTCCGACAGTCGAGAACATTGATCCTATCGTGGAAAAGAGTCTTTTACGAAAACTAGATCGAAGAGTTCCCACTCTTTTGGGATTTCTATGTATGTTTTGCGTTCCCCACCATCTAAAACGACATTTGTTTCCGATGCGCACCTAACAATCTGCCGGCAGATCTCCTCTCTCTTCTTGACCGAAGTAATATTGGGTTCGTTGGATTGGTCTCGTGATTGCAACAGGAGAAAACTAATTGGGAACGCAGAAATGCAAAGATCGCAGGAATGGAGGAGGACTTGAATCTCACCGGAAACCGGTACTCATGGCTCTTGACCATCTTCTACATCGCGTATGTCACGTTCGGATTTGCGGCATTTATGTGGAAGATCATGCCGCCGCATCAATGGGCAGCCATTACTGCTTTATCCTGGTAAGTCCACGGCATCCCTCTTTCGCCTTGCTGCTCAAGCTGTTCTAACCCACCGTAAGGGGCATTGCGGCTACCTGTCAAGCCGCCGTGCAGAACTGGGAGGGACTCATGGCTTTGCGGTTCCTGCTCGGCATGTCAGAGGTTGCGTTTGGCCCGGGAATACCGTATTTGCTTTCTTTCTTTTATCGCCGTCGTGAACTCGGTTTCCGCTGTGGTCTGTTCTTCTCGACCGGCCCGCTAGCGAATACATTTGCCGGTGCTCTTGCGTATGGGATTACCTCTGGTCATTCCAAGTTAGCAAACTGGAGGTTACTATTTCTTGTGGAGGGATGCCCGTCACTCCTGGCCGCCGTCCTAGCCTGGCGATTTTTGCCCGATAGCCCCTCATCCGCCCGATTCTTGACCGAAGAAGAAAAAGAGGTCGCGCGTGCGAGAAGTCTTCGGCAGAGTGGCGAGCGCGAACGATCTTCTAAGATTGATTGGAAAGATTTAGCTCGGACACTATTGGATGCTAAGGCATGGATTACCGCGGTATGTTGATACTGAACTCATACCACTTGATATCGTGCTGCGATATGGCTGGCTGACACTGTGACTCAGTTGATGTACTTCAGCTGCAACGTGAGCTTTTCTTCGCTGCCCGTGTTCCTTCCAACGGTCTTGAAGGACATGGGGTTCACTTCGATCAACGCCCAAGGGCTTACAGCGCCGCCATACTTTGCTTCTTTCCTGGTCACGATTGCCACCACCTGGATGGCCGATCGGCTGCAACAGCGCGGCTTGACGATTACTTTTCTGTCCCTAATTGGGGCTGTTGGCTATGTTCTCCTTACGGTCTGCAAGTCTGTCGGTGTGCGTTATGCAGGCGTGTTCCTGGCTGCCATAGGTGTTTTCCCTTCGATCGCAAATATCCTTCCATGGGTACTGAGTAAGTTCCCTTCCAGCACATGTCTCTTGGCCTACCCTGTTGCACCGCTGACAGCTATTACATCAGATAATCAAGGCTCGGATTCCCGACGTGGAATGGGTATTGTTATACTCAATCTTATTGGACAGTGTGGACCATTCCTGGGAACGAACATCTTCCCGGCAAGCGATGGACCACACTACATCCGTGGTCAATCCATTTGCGCAGCTTTCATGTTCCTCACTACGGCCCTTGCACTCGCTTTGCGAACCCTTCTGGTAAGGGAAAACCGCCGCCTAGACAAACAACACGGCACACAGGCCGAGAGGGAAGCCTGGGGGTGGAATAAAAATGACAGCATCGCGGAAGAAAATTATGGCGCCGGCTTCCGATTTGTGCTATAGTGTGATGAAAATATGCATCTAATAATGGGGGAGTTTATTGCTAATGATGTGACGAATGGGATGTGAACCTTTTGAATGATTAATACCACAATGACTATCACAAATGAGATTAATAAAACAAGATTTTTCTTGGAGCTTACATGTCATGTATGCACCTGTTTCGAAGAGTTATTCCAGACTTCACGAAGCTCCCACAGGTAAAGCTGTCCCATATCAAATGCAAGATGGGAAAGCATCTCACTATAAATCACAAGAATCATGGCACGGTAGTAGAGAGAAGCTGTCTGTAGTCCGTTCCTTTCGCCAATAATTCCACATAAATGAATACGATCGACTGATTTTGGTCTGGTGGTAAGGTTGACCGTTACAACTTCTCAAGCCGATGCTTGTGTTCCAAGGTAAATCATGTGATTTCTCTGTACACGGAAAAGCACAAAGTGTAAGTAGCAGAAGCTAAGAATTGAATACCTGGTCTATACTACTACTTATTATAAAGAACTGAAGCACATTAGCTGCAATACGATAATTACAATCCTAGAGAGAAGAAAAGAGCGCTGAAATACGCAGGATTTCATAGATCAATGGCAAAAAAAAAAATAAATAAAATAATTATCTAAATTGCCCAGACTCGGACATTGAGAAAATCAGAGCGAAGGAAAAGCCAAAACTTGAAAAAAAAGTCGAAGCACTGGCGATCAGAGCGACGGGGAGTATTTAGTACTACTACTAAATGGAGGGGCAAGAATCAAATCAGTTCCACTCCGCAAGATAATATTTTGTCTACTACTCCGTACCCCTCTTACAATTTTCATGCGATTGTCTGAATCTCCCCGCAACCCGGGCAATTCGAGACACTGGATTGACCATCCCTGAGAAACTGTTGAATAGCTTGAAAAATACTCCGTATATAAACATTACCAAGAAAACTGGTCAGCTCCCCAAGGGAAAACGGGCTCCCCCCACAACTTCTAACATCCGATGTAAACAGCACGTACCGCAAAGATGGCCAGTGCACCAGGGAATAATGCCGATCTGTACGGGATTGTGGATATGGGAAGGTAAACGCAGCGAGCCCTTCTCCATTTCAGGTGGAATTTAGATACTAACGTCGTCAAGTAATGGAATACGCTTTTCTATCACCGATGTTTCGCCCCCTACAGCCCGAACAATGCCCACAGTCTACCAGGACCGGGCTGCTATCTCTCTTTACGATGCACAGTTTTCTGCTGGCTCGCGGCGTCCAATCCCGCCTGATATCATAGATCAGGTGGTAGACCGGTTGGTTGGGTTCCAGATTACATGTGATGATTTTGGAGTTCCTGCAGAGAATATATCTGTACTTGCTACGGAGGCCACTCGGACGGCGCCGAAATCTGAGGAGTTTCGAGCGCGGATCAAGGACCGAACGGGGTGGGAAGTACGTCTGCTCTCGAAAGAGGATGAGGGGAGGATCGGGGCGCTGGGGATCGCCAGCAGCGCTTCCTCTGTAGCTGGGATAGCGATGGATCTTGGTGGTGGTAGTACGCAAATTACGTGGGTCGTTGAGAAGGATGGGGTGGTTACTACTAGTCCCAAGGGCTCGTTCAGCTTCCCCTACGGAGCGGCCGCGTTGACGAAGCGGTTGGAGCAGGCGAAGGGTGAGGGGAAGAAAGCTGAGAAGGCGTTGAAGGAGGAAATGATTAGAAACTTTCAGGATGCATACCAAGCTCTTGAGATTCCCGAGATTCTATCGAAGACCGCAAAGGCTCTCGGGAGGTTTGATCTCTACCTCTGTGGAGGGGGCTTTAGGGGCTGGGGTTACGTGCTCATGAAGCAGTCCAAGGTAGATCCTTATCCAATCCCCATCATTAATGGGTTTCGGGTACGCAGAGGCGATTTTCACGATACGGTTTCTGTGTTAGATGTGGTCTCTGACTCCGATGAGAGGATATTCGGTGTATCGAAGCGACGAGCATCACAGATTCCTGCAGTAGCTGTCCTTGTTAATGTGATAATGGACGCCTTGCCGGACATTACACACATTCAGTTCTCTCAAGGAGGCGTCCGGGAGGGATTTCTCTTCGACAGAATACCTCAAGAGGTTCGGGCCCAAGATCCTCTGCTGGCTGCGAGTTTGCCATATGCATCCCCATCCAGTGATGCTATCAGAGAACTACTAGCATCCGCATTGCCTACGTCTTCACCGATAGCATCTTGTCACACACCAGCTACATTCTCCCCTCAATTGGTTGGTGCGCTGGCAAACTTGCTTTTTGCTCATTCTCGAGTGCCACGCGAATCACGGTCCGCCGTTGCACTGCATAGTACAACAACAGGGATCCTGGCATCCGTGAATACCTTGTCGCACGCCGTACGTGCCCTAATTGCCTTGATACTCTGCGAGCGGTGGGCAGGGGACCTGGCACCCACAGACCAAACCTTTCACCGGCAACTGATTCGGTGTGTCTCTGCGCAAGAGGCATGGTGGTGTCAGTATTTAGGTCGGGTAGCGACCCTAATTGGAGACATGCATCCTGCAGGCCGCGTGCCGGAAACAAATTGGAGGATCCGACTGGAAACTGGATGGGAATCCATAGTGAAGAAGAACGAGAGATGTGATTTACTGCGTCTCAAGGTGAAATGCAACCAGGATGTTGCTGCTCCTGTCTTGCTGGACAGCTTACAGGAGATGGCAGAGAAAGTCGAGAAAGTCGGAAAAAGAAAGAACTGGATCAAGGATTACGGAGTGAGAGTGGGGGTGACAATTTGCTAGGCTTTCATTTTCGAAGAGCTATCTATCTACGGAGCTCCGTAGTCATCCATACTATCCTGGATATACGTACAATATACTGTTTTCGGATAAAAGACATGTAGTTGGGTGGATCGCGCCATAGCCAGTGAGATGTCGCCAGGAATGAGGGGCAATTGATTAGATTACTGGGAAAGAAATAACCCCCGATCGTTTCAGGGTCCAGATTCCACTTCTTTCTTGACCGGCTCACCGGCCAAAGCTAAATAGTAGATAACGCATAGTAAAGAGGACATTTCGAAGAACGGAACCTTTGAAACGGAGAGAATCGGGCGCGTCACGGGTGGATCACTGGATCAACCGTCACCTGTCACCCCTCCTTTTAAACCCCCCATCATCACCTTTTTCTCTTCTCTCTTCAACTCATCCCTCACAAGAATTTCTCGGAATCACCACTTTCAAAAGTCCTTGGACAAAAATTTTAACAAGTCTTTCCCCCTTAGATATAAGCCTGCGGTGATTGGAAGCTGACCATCTCTCATAGTTATTTAAACCCATCCAACGAATAATGTAAATTCACTCCTCGATTCACCCTTTGGGTGGAATCCGATGGAAGTCATGAAATGCTTTTGGCTGGGCTCTCACAATGATCAAGGTACCTCAGGTAACTTCTGCGCGTGGGCCGGTGTTCGTTCCCATCCATTGTGCATCGACATGTCCTCCCGAGGCTAGATCCTAGAACTCCAGAACTCTACCTTTAAGAGAGACACGGTGCCAATGGACTGGGTTCGTTCTGAGATTATACGGCTAAAACTTGATCTGGATAATACCAGCGAAAAGGATCATGCCTTCCCTCGTTCCTACGATTGGTGGAATAGCTAACAAGTCACAGTCGTCATCACTGGAACAAAATGTCTCCCCCAGCTGCCATCTACGAGCCCTCGGTTGTCCCTACCAGCCTCAAGGGTAAGGTTGTGGTTCCCGAGACTGCTCCCGTTGAGGGAGCTTCTCAGACCAAGCTTTTAGACCATTTCAGTGGCAAGTGGGACGAGTTCAAGTTCGCTCCCATCCGCGAAAGCCAGGTCTCTCGCGCCATGACCAGACGTTACTTTGAGGACCTGGACAAGTACGCTGAGAGTGACATTGTCATTGTTGGTGCTGGTTCTTGCGGTCTGAGCACTGCGTACGTCCTGGCCAAGGCTCGTCCGGACTTGAAGATTGCCATCATCGAGGCCAACGTCTCTCCTGGTCAGTATTCGATGATAGCCTTACAACTACCTTCCCAGGACTAACCTGGTAATAGGCGGTGGTGCTTGGTTGGGTGGCCAGCTCTTTTCTGCTATGATCATGCGCCGTCCCGCAGAGGTCTTCTTGAACGAGTTGGGCGTTCCCTATGAGGAAGACTCGAACCCCAATTATGTTGTTGTTAAGCATGCCTCGTTGTTCACCTCGACACTCTTGTCGAAGGTTCTCACCTTCCCCAATGTCAAGCTTTTCAACGCCACCAGTGTTGAGGACTTGATCACCCGTCCGGCCGCTAATGGCAACCCGAAGGAGACCCGTATTGCCGGTGTTGTCGTCAACTGGACGCTGGTCACCCTCCACCACGATGACCAGTCCTGCATGGATCCCAACACTATCAACGCCCCCGTCATCATCAGCACGACTGGCCACGATGGCCCATTCGGCGCCTTCTGTGCGAAGAGATTGGTGTCCATGGCCAGCGTCGACAAGCTGGGTGGCATGCGTGGTCTAGACATGAACTCGGCCGAGGATGCCATCGTTAAGAACACCCGTGAGGTTACCAAGGGCTTGATCATCGGCGGCATGGAGCTGTCTGAGATCGATGGCTTCAACCGCATGGGCCCAACCTTTGGTGCCATGGTGCTCAGTGGTGTCAAGGCTGCCGAGGAGGCATTGAAGGTGTTCGATGAGCGCCAGCGCGAGTGCGCTGAGTGATTGGCTGACTGAGTACTGGGACTCTATATGGTCTGAGTTGCCTTCTGGTCTTTCTTTAACAATGAGAAATGATAGTTCTATGATGGTTCTGAAATCAGAATGAATTTATTAGCTTATATTCGGTATGCACATGTAAATGGTAGTATCCCGTATGCAATAATAGGAGTCCGATCATGCGTAGCAGGAAAATCACAAGTATACAAATTAAGATACACAGGCTGACAGCTCTTTGTCACTTTGGTGACAGTTCATGATGTATGTACGGAGTACGGTACCCAATTTATTCCCACTCCTTCTCAGAGCCATCACTCTTTTCAACCAGCAGTTTGGCATTTTGCACCTCCCATTCAAATTCCTTCAGCGCACGCAATTCACTCGACATAAACATACCCCCAATCAACCCATCCAAAATGCCAGCTCCGAAACTCAGAGTACTGACTAACACTAAGATAAACGCCACATACGGCAGATCGCCCGTCCACCAGACGCCGACGAAGCAGCCGATGGATACGAAAACCGAGACAATGAAGTGTGCCAGTCGCCAACGTCGCTGAGACCGTTCCCGCCGAACGTAGGTGTGGATCATATCGATGATACGATCATAAGTGTCTGGCGCCAGGGCAGTATTCGGAACCACCGACTGGCGAAGTTTATTGTCGTTCGTGTCGTCTGCTTCAGAGCGGCGGGGAGAGCGAGTGATAACGGCCTCGACAGCGAAGTGATCGCTCAGCGAACACCGTAGTGTGGGATGACGCTGTGTCATTCCGATCTGGACGGACTCAACGGACCACCGAGGCGCAGGGAAGGAGGGCGGATATCCGCCGTCTCCGACGAAAATATAATCCAGTCGTTTCCCCCACGAACATGGCGCATCTTGATCAACAGCGATATCCTCCCCTTTCTCGAGCCGTTTGCGATCCTCCTCGGACCATCGCCAGGTGTTGAATTTGCCGTCGCATGTAGCGCCGTTCACGCGGAGATTGAACTCGGCCGACGGGATCGGCTTGCCTCGCTTCTGTTCGACGGGGTCGACGGGCGCGGCAACAGACGAGTCGGGGTATATGACCTGCCATACATCTTGGACGGGGCTATGGGCGCGGATGAGCTGGTGGGCGAACGATGACGGTACCATGTTGAAGTCGCCCAGTCCAATGACCAGGTGGCCTCTTTCGGCGGCGCCGCGCATCAACTTCGCGATCTCCCAGGCCTGGGCTGTGCGATGACAGATATACGAATCATTGGGTTCTTTTTCGTAAGGGGCGTGGAGATGCGTGCAAAACACTTCGGCGACGTCGTTGACTCCGGGCCCGAAGCGGATACGGGCACAGGCGACACCCTTCCCGACGAACCAGTCGCCGCGAAAGAAGGCCGTTGGACGTCCGTTTAGTGGATAGCCGTACATGGAGCTTTCTTCGATGGGCCATTTTGAGAGAATGGCTAGCCCCGCTCCCATGATACCGCCGAAGTAGAACTTGCCATAAGGGAGGAGGTGACGGGTTTGTTCATGGATGCTCTCGTAGTCCTGTTGTGTCCAGCATTCTTGGAGTCCGACAATTTCGGGAGCAGGGTTGGCCAGGGCCAGCTGGCGACCGATCTCTGAGAGGCGTTCGTGGCGGTATTTAGCAATATATTTGAGGCCCCAGCAGTTCAGGGTGAAGATGCGGATCTGCGACGGGGGCTGGGAAGGGACGGTGGATGGGGGTGACATGATGGGAGCACCGGATTCATAAGAAAGTGAAAATTAAGAAATTAGAGGATATAATGACACGTCGAGATTCATTTCGAAAGGTGGTGAAGCATCAACGCTGGACCTTCCGATCATTAAAATGACGCCGACAAAAGCCGCAATTCGACTACACTCACCGCCTGCCCACGACGGTCTCTCATTGGCCGAGGATTATTATTCTTCGCAATGGATTCATTCTGGAGGTTCGATTTGTTCCTCCTGCGCTCTGGTTTCTCCTTCAATCTCTCACGACTCCTGATTCCCTTCAAATTCGCCCGATCCGATGAGTAGGACTAATCATCGTTCCAAGCGCCGTCGACTAGATCGGTCCCCAAGCCCCGAAAATGGGTATATCCAGTCACCCGTGGAGTCTTCATCGGACGAACTCGCCGCGGCCTCCGATCACGACGAGGCCGAACGGCGTCGCGTAAGTTGGAACCTACAAAGAGTATACCCCCCCAAGCGTCCAAATCGACGCTTGCGCCGTTTCAGCGGCTCCGAAAGCCCCGATGAGCTGGCAGTAGACGCTGAGGTGTACTGGCGCTCCCGCAATCGGGGCCGCATTTCGTCGTCCTCCGAAGAGAGCGCGGGGCCGCCATCGGACCAATACCAAGACGACGAGGAAGTAGACGGCAATGAGTATGACAATGAAACCGCTGAAGACGGCGATGGAGAGACAGATCAACCATATTCCGATCGGTCGCCCACACCTGTACCTTCGCCGCCGCCGCCGCCGCCGCCAAAACCGGACAAAATCAATTACAAGCAAAAGTTCCTGTTACGGGGTCACCTGCGCGGCGTGTCCGCGGTGCGCTTTTCGCCAGATTCGTCTATGATTGCCAGCGGAGGTGGGTGTTGAATTGCGTTGTCTGTGACCATGTCGACTGCTGATCGCTTCTACTTAGGTGCCGACGGGGCTGTCAAGGTGTGGGATACGTTGACCGGAAAGCTTGTTCATACATTCGAGGGCCATTTGGCAGGGATATCAACCATTTCTTGGAGTCCGGATGGGGCTATCATTGCATCTGGGTCGGATGACAAGACTATCCGCCTGTGGAATGTGCTGACGGTATTTCCTTCTTTCTTTCTTCCTTTGTGGTTTCTTCCCGACTAAGAGTTACGCACGATATAGGGCAAAGCGCATCCGATCCCGTTCGTTGGCCACCATAACTACGTCTACCAAATTGCTTTCTCGCCAAAGGGCAACATGCTGGTCAGCGGCTCTTACGACGAAGCGGTATTCCTCTGGGACGTGCGTTCCGCCACCGTGATGCGGTCTCTTCCCGCACATTCCGACCCAGTCGGCGGGATCGACGTCGTCTGGGACGGAACCCTGATAGCGTCATGCGCGACCGACGGGCTGATTCGGATTTGGGACACGGCGACGGGCCAATGTCTGCGAACGCTGGTCCATGAGGACAACCCACCGGTCACGTCGGTCAAATTCTCACCCAATGGAAAGTTCGTCCTAGCCTGGACGCTGGACGACTGCGTACGGCTGTGGAATTACGTCGAAGGGCGCTGCATCAAGACCTACCAGGGACACGTCAACCGGAAATACAGTCTGTCGGGCGGGTTTGGCACATACGGAGTGCGGGGAGGACCACCGCACGCTTTTGCCGTCAGCGGCAGCGAGGACGGGGCAGTTCTGTGCTGGGACGTAGTGAGCAAGAAAGCCCTACAAAGGCTTGAAGGACATTCCGGGGTGGTTCTGGGAGTTGACACTTGCACGCTGGGCGACAAGCGATTAATGGTGAGCTGTGGAATCGACGGGACGGTGCGGGTATACGAGGAGGTGGAGGAAGCCGACGAAGGCGAACTCGACGAGACCGAGACTCCTCCAGAAACCAATGGGATCCAGCCGAACGGGACGACCCTGAACGGGACAGAAGAACACGTTATAAATGAGCAGCAGAGTACCGGAGATACCCAAGAACCTCAGGACACGGAGATGGCCGATGCGGACACCGGACCGGAGGGATGATTTTCGTTGCTTATTATTTTATTTTTTTTTTGACTTCATTGGCTTCTTGTATTTTACATATTCTACACGGGTCGGCGTTTGGCTGGATATACTGTATTTGTATAATAGACGATAGGATCATGACGACGATTGAATTTCACGATGTCAAAGATAGCATCAGGAGTCATCTTAGATCACTCACCGTACACAGCTTACCTCTACCTAGTAGTGTATTCCAAGGCGCAGTGAAGTCACGCAGCAAAATAGCTATGTTTCGTAAATATAGACATTTAGCATCTATTTCTCACCAGCCCAGCGCATCCAACAAATATTCCCCATCCCCTTATGCCCATCGATACTGGTGATTGTGGATGAGTATGTCATCAGATCCGACCACCCACATGACAAGCCCCGATCAACTGATCCCAACCATCAGACCATGGGGTTAGTAGTATTTCCTCACGCACTAGAAGGTACAGAACAAATATCCAGACTAGCTTGATTCGCTCAGAAGATCTTCGACATGGGTTGTGTTGTACAGTACTTCATCATTTCTCCAGCGTCCATTGATTAGCCCACAGATCAAAGACAAACACATAATAGTAAGGGTATCATCAAAGAAGACCTCCACAACACATACTGATACTTATCACAGTCTTTCTATACAAATCCCTGAGACATACTCCATTTAGACGCCCAACATAACCAGCCCCCTGAAACCCCTACCTGACCTCCAAGAAAACCGACCCATGTGCTTTCTCGAAGTCGACGAGGGCAGGAGTCCCTGCGTCCGAGTCGTTGAATACAGGAATCCGCCCATGCGTGTCTCGGTCCCGGCTGCTTTTTCGTATCGTCGTCGCGGGTATAGCTGTAGCTGCGATGGCGGTAGTTGCGATAGTCACTCGACGGTTGTCTGTTCGTCGCGGTATTCGAGACAGTCGCATTCGCATTGCTGCGAATCTCCGCGGTCGTCGTACACGATCGTGTCGAGGAGGAGGACCCGTACGGTGGAAGAATCGTTGGGGCCTGTTTCACGGTGGAGAGGATGGTGGTTTGGGAGTCGGGAGTCGTTGCTGGATCGGCGGTGCGTTGAGTATGTGGAGCCTGAGGTGAGGGTGATGGAGAGGAGGCCGGCGTGGGAGGAGGCTGTGGAGTATATTCGGAGGTGAATGGCAGATAATATGTTATGCTAAGGTCGTTTATCGGTTTTATTCTTGGGAGTTGGGTGTTACTTAGTAGAGACGAATACAGATTGGTCTTCCAGTTGTCCATCATCCATGGTACAACTCGCTCATAAATTATCATCTCCTGCCTTGCAACCGACAAAAGGACTTCAAAAGCTTCCGCGCATCCCGCATGACGTCAGGACCAAAAGCAATGTTATCATAAAGGTGAAGCATGCGCCGCTTCTCCTCTTCTTCATATTCATGTTCAATACGGCGCTGATTTGCGAACTTGAACTTGTATTGTTATCGTGTATATCACTTGCTAAGCTCGATTGGTTTGACCTGCGCGGAAGGCGCCATCAAGCACCTAGTACTACTTCTCATTAGTAACTCGACCTATATTTCGCCACTTGTTGAGAAATTGTTGTTGAATCGTGCAAAATCACTTGTGCTTCTGTGATTTGCTGTACCCGTAACCATGTACGAGAGTTCGACAGCCGGAAGCTGGATGCTAGGCTAATGTAAACTAGGAATCGAAACCTGTCTGTTCGAAGAAGGAATTCGGTTTCTTCGCGGAACCGCTTCAGTATTTCCACGCTGCGCGGCATGCAGCAGCCTGAACTGAGCAAGAGGATGAATCGTCTTATCAAGAACGAGAATGCAGCTATTGGTGCCTATGAGAAGGCCGGTCGTGAACGTGTGTCTATCGCAAAAGAGCTCTCCGACTGGGGCGAGGCCACGGAAGACGAGGCTGTCTCCGATATCACTGATAAACTGGGGGTGTTGCTGGCTGAAATGGGCGACCAAGAGGAGCTCTTTGCGACTTATCTCGAGGAGTACCGGACTGTCCTCAAGCACATCCGTGAAACAGAGAGCTCGGTACACCCGTCGCGAAATCATCGAGCCAGGATTCAAGACGATATCGCGAAGCAGAAGATCAAGGATCCAGAAAGTATCAAGTTGGAGACACTAGAGCAAGAACTTGTGAGAGCGGAAGCGCAGAGTTTGGTTGCCGAGGCCCAGCTGACCAACATGGTTCGTTTTCAACTCTAGTGGTGGTGTATTGAGGCATATGCTAAAGTTTGCAATAGACCAGGGCCAGACTCAAGGAGGCTTTCGATATCCACTTGGCGGCTGTTATCGAGAGAGGCGAGAAGCAGGTTCTGCTCGCTCGTCATGCTCGTCGCCTGCTTAGTATTCTCGATGATACGCCAATGGTCCCTGGAGAGCCTCGCCCGGAGTATGATCGGGGTGATGAGGCGACTCGGATTATCTCGGATGCGGAGAGAGATCTCCGCTCCTGGGAGAGTACTACCGTGCCTATCCCAACCGCAGCGGGACATATGCGTGATAGCACACTCCTTCCAGCCCCGGCAGCTCGTGCGGCACGGGACAGTAAGGCTCTCGCTACCGGTGAATCCGAAGTAGATGGCCCTGTCGCGCGCGATTTCAATAGGGACATTCATGAATCTGCCACGGACGCTCGTTATACTGACGGATACCTTCCTAGAGTTCAAGATATTGATGCATATGGCTCGAGGGCTCAGAGCACTATCGTATACGTACCTGGAACGCAGGAGCGTGTTGTGCCTGACGCCGAAGCCCCGGGGCTTCCGGAGCCTGCTGCAGAGCCAGCTCGGAGCCCCTATAAGGGGCCTATTGATACGATTTCCTACATTCCTGGAACTAAGCAACGTATTGATCCCCTCACCGGAGCCGAGCTGGGTGAATCCAGTGCGGATGGAGCTAAGGGGGTGTATGGAGGAGCTCTCGATGTTACTGGGCATCCATCTGGGGTTAGTCACACTATGGACACCATCCTCGGCACTAAGGAACAGATTGAGCCCGTCAGTGCAGACGAAGGCTTTGACGAATCAGTCACGGACACAGCCAGGGAGGTCAACGGACATCCCCAGGGGGATACAAAGGCCGATGAATCCATTACAGATCCGACCAGGCACTTCGACGAGCCCTCCACTGAGTTGAACGAAGGCGCAAAGGCGACCCAAGTGACGGATGATGTCAACGGATCCATTCTAGCAGAAGTGAAATCTGCTCGGGAAAAGCTCCAAGAGCAGCCACAAGCGGTATTGGGGATTCCTCGAACAGTCGCTGTTCCATATTAATCGCGTTCATAGTCTGTAGTAGTTTATGTACCTTAGTCTGTCTCCTCTGCTGTTATTCAGGAACGATGTATAATTAATAGTATGCAATGAATATGATGGAACACTGGATTCAGAGAGAGTATCAAATAAGAAGGATGAGCTTCTCTACTGGTAGTAAGCAACCTGTGTGCACGTGACCCAGGCGGCAGGCGTGACGCGGAGCTCCAGCTCAAGCAATCGTCTGGGAAGCTCTCTCGTCGACCTCCACCATCCCATCCTCCATCTACGCTTGTACATCAGCTTCGGCCTGCTGTTCACCCTGTCCCAATTCCCCATTTAAACAGCCGCCCATCATGGATCAGTTGGTCGCCCAATATAGCCGCTCGATCCACCAGAATGAGTCCTACTCTGAACAAGAACAATATGACCTGACGGAGAGCCTTCCTCCTCTGTCTCTGAAATTCAACCTCCCTCCAGTTGACAATGTGAGCGACAGCCCAATGAATATTGTGTGTGGTGTCGGCGCCGGGATCAAACATGGCGGCGATGCAACTGCTTGCATACCCAACGCGGGGGCACCCGACAGATTATTATAGATGACACCGGATAAGCGGAGACTCTGGCTAACTGGACCTCTTTATCTAGTCAAGAGCATGGCTCCGTGCTATGACCGATGATCACTCGAACCCAAGCTGCCCTATTAAACTTGCTCACGGAACGACAACGCTCGCCTTCCGATTCCAGGGCGGAATTGTACGCTGCCCTATCAGCTAGCCCCCCTCGAATTCCGCTAACAAAAGCCACCGCAGATTGTTGCGACAGACTCTCGAGCTACCGCTGGAAATTGGATTGCTAGTCAGACAGTGAAGAAAGTCATACCCGTCTCGCGGTTGAGTCGGGGTGATGATAAGAAGAACGACGCTCCAACCCCCGGTCTTCTCGGTACTATGGCAGGTGGTGCTGCGGTGCGTACCCCCGTTATGTTTGGAAGTTGACTTGACGCTTTATTATTCTTCTCGAGGCAGTCGAGGACTGATGATTGGGCGTATAGGATTGTCAATACTGGCTGAGATATTTGAGTCAGCAGTGCACACTTCATGGTAAGTTTACAGCATTCCATCCGCTTATCAATAAAGCTAGGCTGCGCCGATAATGACACTGGATAGAAATCCGGCACAAGCGCCGTATCACCGTTGCTGCTGCTTCTAAGATTCTCGCCAACCTGACATACGCCTACAAGGGATACGGTCTGAGCATGGGAACAATGTTAGCAGGAGTAAGTGAACCGTCTAACTGCAATGCCTCCCGAAGAATATCCTCCAAGCTAATGCATTTTCGCTATTCCAGATGACCCCTCAAGAAGGCCCCGCTCTCTATTACATTGACTCCGACGGCACCCGACTCCCAGGCAACCTGTTCTGCGTTGGATCGGGTCAGACATTCGCCTACGGTGTGCTGGATGCCAGTTACCGGTACGATTTATCTGAGGAGGAGGCCCTTGAGCTCGGCCGGAGGAGCATTCTGGCCGCTATGCACCGTGATGCCTACTCGGGTGGTTCCATCAACTTGTACCACGTCAAGGAAGAAGGATGGGTGCACCATGGCTTCGACGACATGAACCCGATCTTCTGGAAGACGAAGTTGGAAAAGGGCGAATTCTCGAATGTTACATCGGAGTTGTAATGTGTAGTAGTGCTTTAGATAGTTTCTCATGGTGGACATGATATATCTATGTTGTTTTCCTTAGGCATACCAGATATTTCTTTCTATGAGTTTGTTCATTTTCCACCACTCACTGCTGGAAGTACCGCGTTCAAGTTGTTCATTGGTGGTAGATTGCTTTAGAAAAGACTGTTCCCTTCTATCTTGAGTACCGGGAGCTCCGTTGCTGTACTTTCGTACCTTCTACCAAAAAAGGACCCTAAACATGGAACTGGAAAACAATACTATAATGCTATGATATACTACTAAACAAAACTCATCCCAGATACATTAAATGCATACGGAGTACATGGTCACATATAAGAACCAGACATTGCTAAATACTCCCCATCGACACAAGCTTTTTGGCATTGCCCACGTGAAATATTGCCAGCCTCTTTCATATTTTTTTTTACAACTCCCTCCCCCTTCCTCCCCCTCCTCCCTTTCGAATGCAAGATGCGAAAGGCACATCTCATTATAGAAGGAGTATTTAATTTTCCACTTTAAACTTCATCCGGATACCCATTGCGGCAAGCTCGACATCCAGGTACCGAAGCACACCTGGAACAGCAACGATGGTAACGTTATCGCCACCGACATAGCGACGGCCATCACCATCTTCCCAGGTAATGGCACGGGAGTCATCAAAGACAGCGCCACGAGCGCAGCGTCTGCAGCGCACGATCCCCGCGAAGCCACTGGCCTGAGTAAGTTGGCTAGAACTGGCCTTTGCGGCGGCGGCGGCGGCGCCTTGGTTGCGGGCTTTGCTGGAGCCGCCGGCGATGGCGACCTGGGTTGAGAGAAAGGAGCCACAGTCACGGCAGATCCAGGCACGTTGGGTGTCGGAGCAGTTCATGAGACGGTCTTGGAGGAGGAAGGCTGCGCCGTGGGCGATGAGGGAGTCTCGTTCCATCTCACCGACACGGATACCACCTCCCTTGGCACGACCCTTGACAGGTTGGCCGGTCAGGGAGTTCACGGGACCGGTGGTACGGACTTGGAATTTGTCGTTAACCATGTGACGGAGACGCTGGTAGTGGACGACACCAATGAAGATATCGGCGGCAAACTCCTTGCCGGTGATACCGCTGTAGAGCGGTTCGTTACCGAAGTAGTTGTAGCCTGCTTTACGGAGCTGGTGGCCGAAGTAATCGGCGGCTGTATTTTCTTCAGAGAATTGAAAGGGGGTCGAGTCCTGGGGGTGACCGTGGAGAGCACCGGCTTTACCGGCCATTGATTCAATCATCTGGGCGATTGTCATACCTGTTGCCATGGGTTAGTCGGCAGGCCTTTTACTTTTCATATAGATGATAGCATCGAAATATAGAGACTTACGAGATGGGAAAGCGTGAGGGTTAATGATCAGATCAGGCTGAATGCCACTCTCGGAGAACGGCATGTCCACAGCAGGCCAGAGTTGGGAGCAAACACCCTTTTGTCCGTGACGAGAGGAGAACTTGTCACCGATAACAGGCTTTCTTGGGATACGATACTTGACGCTGAGGGATTGGCATGGTTCAATACCAGTCTCGGCACCCATAATACGGATACTGTCAATGTATCCTTCCTCGGCATCCTTGTACTTAACGAAATGGGTGATGCCGTCGACATTCACGTAGGAGTCTGAGGCGGCATCATACCGCACGTTGTGCCATGCGGCGACGAGACTGCCCTCTCTAACTCTGGCGCCAATATGAGGAAGACCATCTTCATCAATGGTGTTTCGCCACTCGGCCCGAATCTCGCCTCCCGGAGCGAAGCCGAACAACTTAGTGATCTCACGTCTAGATTTGTTTCTCCGCGAGTCTTTATCATCGAGGGAGTGGACCTTTGTCTTGTAGATAGTACCGTGGCCGAATCCACGTTCGTGTGAGGATTTGTTGATAATCATAGCGTCGTCCATATCATAACCCGTATATGAGATAATAGCAACAATTGCGTTCGTACCATTCGGGAAGTTATCCAGACCATAAGCATTGTAAAGCGGGGGGCGCACAATTGGTGTCTGTCCTGTTTGCAGTCGGTATAGCTTGTTATCGGTGCGATAGTCGATAGCTGTACCCGGCGTTCCCATTGTCTGCTTGCTCATTTGACACTGGTACATGTTACGAGGCGACTGGTTATAATCGGAGAAAGGAGTCATGTTAGCCACGATTGAGAGGATATTTGTTGGTGTAAACTCGATATGTGTCGAAACACCCGCGACAAGGTCCGATGGCAAGCAAGCAATTTCCATGAAGGGCTGTTCGAACGGTCCCACATAGTCAAGCTTAGCGAGAGGCAAGTACTTGACCTCTCTGAACATTCTAGCAGCTTGGGAGAACATGTAGATGCCGGGGTACTGGCCGCCGTTGGAGTTAGGGACATATCCAATTTCCAGCTCTCGAGGGACATTGTGGCTGCCCTCAACCTTCCAATGCCGTAGGGTATCAGCGATCATACGGGCCTGTTTAGGTGAGCAGAAACCGATAATTCTGCCATCCAACTGAACCGTTACACTCTCGTCTACGGATACGGAGGATTCGGACCGCACACCAAGCTGAACCAATAGTCTCGGGAGGTGAGAAACATCGATATCACTGGTGGCAATCAAGCACTTGTGTGCAAGATGGTTAAGTAAACCACATGGCGATCCATCGGGTGTGTGGACAGGACACAAGAACCCCCAACTTTCAGGCAGGAGCTTACGGACGGTGGTGGTTTTTAGCTGTGCGAAGAAGCTACCTCTGTGAATCATTCGGAAATGACTGATGAATCGGTAAAAGTTAATCTTCTCAGCCATGACAGTGTAACCCGATGTCTGTTGCAGATCGAGGCCGGTTGGACTGACGAGATTGCCGGTCGATAAGAAGTACTCGAGCGCACCACCGATGTTCTCATTTGACCGTTTCACGATCTTACCTAAAAAGTCTTTCTCGAATGCAGGATCGGTGAATTTTGCGCCGTGGTTGCGCATACTCCAGTCTCTCAAGATAGGACCAAAGGACCTGACCCATTCCTCCAGTCTTTCCTTTAAGATCATTCCGTAGAGAAAACCACCAAGCAGGATTTCTTGGTTAGAGACGGCATCGGGGTTGTCGGAAGCACAGTCACCAGCGACAAGAGCATAGAGTTTCCGAATCATGAACATAATCAACTTGAACTTATCATAATCCTGAGTTTCGGTAACGTTCTGGTTACCAAGGTGTGGCAAGACGACCTTACGAAGGAACTCTGTGCCAGCTTCCTCATTAGACATGTCCATGGGGACACCAAGGACAGGCTTAAACTTCTCTCCTAGGTAAGACCGGCAGGCTGAGCGGCTGTGTAAGTTGTAACCCTTGTATGTCCGCAGCAAAAGTTCCACACGATCCGTGACAAACGTATTATTAACTCCTTCAGAGGAGGCACTGCCAACCAGTCCTTCGAAGACTTCGCGGTCGTTCGTCTCCACCAGCGCCTTGAGAATCATCACCACCGGGATGAGGTATTCATTCTTGCGCCAAGAGAAACGGAAAGTAACATTACCATCACTCAGATAATGCAAGACGTTGGTTTGAGACGTCTGGTCAGGACGAACGGATCGGATTTGAATACCATATTTGGTATATGTGTGGCCACGCTTAACGAAGGAACCACGGACAATAGCCATGGGATAATTCCTCTTTCCGACGATCAACATTCGGATCAGCTTCTCATTTCCGTTTACGATAAAGTAGCCACCTAATTCCTCAGACTCTTCCTTATGTTCGACGAGTTGTGCAGGAGTCGCCTTTTCCAAATGGCATCGGTTTGACTATTACCACGCTCGTTAGTCCGGTCAGATAATAGGAAAGTCACCACTCAAGGATCATTCGAACCACTCACCCGTAGCATAATAGGAACCTGACCCAGTTCTCTGACAGACTCCATCCAGTCTCCATTGTTGACCCTATATTCAATCCTTGCGCGCAGCTTTCCACGATATGTCGCATGTCTCTCTCTGCACTCGGATGGGTAGATATTGCGGTTACGAGTGGTGAACTTGTTTGTCGGGGGAATGGCGGGCTTCTCGAGAAAGACTTCTTTGATGCGAACATGGAGTTTGTTCCGCTTCGGTGCCTTTCGGCCCTCAGCCAGCCGGGCCCTCTTCTGATCAGGGGTTTCGACTTCTCCATCGATAAATGTCTTGGTGCCAATATCTTTCAATCCTGCCTCTAAAATTTTGCTGTCCTCGAAAAGCGCATTGAAAGAGTCAACGTGCGGTTTGATAGAATCTGCTAATGAGGGATAAGCTGTATGGTCTTGGGGAGGATTCTTAAAAAGCCGTTCCCGCCTGAGCACATCATAGCTGACAGACCAATTGGTGTCTGTCTTCGCAGGAGCCATGGCGGATCGTATTCTTTTCGATCAAAAAAAAACCGTTTTTCCTTCCCGGAAGATCGGAAGTGAAATTAAGTGATCGATTGTACACTATGTCTATACAACCAGAGGCTCCAAGTGATACAAATCAATGGAACTGATTTGCCTCAGGAGCTCATCCCCTCCTGCCGCAGATATATTTGGGCGAGAGAAGAAGGGTGACCAAGAGGGAATGCGACACGCAATGGGAGTACGATTGCTGCTGGTCTAAAGAGCCAAAATGAAGCACTGCGACAGGGAAATTTTTCGAGGTGGAACCGGCGGACAGATATCATCACGTGCTGATAGATTGTGGTGGTGGTGGTGGTGGTGGTTGAATCCCTGCCTGAGGCATACCGCAGTAGCACGTTATGCAAGGCTTGCATCACGGGACCCATGTGCGGGACGGGACGCCGCCTTAGGCGACAAGGCAAACATGCTGATGGATGGACATAATCATTCCAGTAGTTCATTCATTTGTTGCTCCTTCAGGCTCCCGATAAAACAAGATCATTCTACTTGGGAAAGGGGTTTCCAGACTGCAATCCTGCGACTACCCGAGTAATTGAGTTGCTCTCACTATCCTTGCTTTTTTTATTTCAAAGCAATTTCAGAATCTTCTTCGTGCGACAAAACCACTGGCGTTCAACTAACTCTTGTAGGGACTTTGACCTCGTCCAGACTGACTGACGGAAATGAGTGACAGGGGCCACTAAGCGCTCCCCTCCAAAGCGGCGCAAAACGAGCGGTCATGCGTGCACATAGATCGGAGCAGTTCAGTTTCACCGCAAAGCAGTGATCAAAAGAAGAAATATCGTTCCCTATTCTCTCACCAAAGGAAGCTCCTGAAACTGAAAAGATTGCCGCTCTCTGCAACGCTTTAGGTCTGGGGAGTTTCTCTGCCGCCCCTTTCAATCCAGTTCAGCTCGACTTGATTCGGTATCGTTCCTCTTCCACCTAGACCTCAAGTCTTTTCCGCCATCCGAGACTCTTTCCCTTCTCCCCCCGAATTCCCAAATTCACTACCACCAGAGTTACTTTCCCTCCTCACCTCTTATTTGACTACATTCATTGTCTGGTGCTCCGCCGGAGTCGCGGGATTCAAGTCCTTTCAACAAACCCACCATCCCCACTCTTAACTTTACAAAACTCTTATCCTAGGTCTCAATATCTTTGCCCACCATCGCCACTTCGTGAAGAAAGAACAATCACAACCATTCTTTAGTTTCTTTTCTTTTCTTTTTTTTTTTCTTTTTCTCTCGACCGTCCTTGGCCCTCCTGTCACTTCATCCTCTTCATCCTTATTTTGTTGATTTCTGTTGTACAAACCGTGAGGCCATTTTTCTTTTTATCGCAACCATGGCGGGTATCTTTCGGACGATTTATGACTGGCTCCTGAGGATGTTCTGGTAAGTGGGCCGCTGTTCCAATAAATCATCGCTTTTGCGGTTCTCCCGGAAATAGTTCCCCGGGCCGTCCCCGCAAAAACAAAAAAGGTTCGGCCTGCTAAGAGCGGTACTTTGGATTCCAAAATTGCAGGGCGACGGAAATGGATGTCACCATGATCGGGCTTCAGAATGCAGGAAAGTCGTCGCTTTTGCGTGTGCTTGCGGTATGCCTCCGTCCACCTCGACCGACCGAACAAGTATTATTTCGACCACCGTCGCTAACGTGACCAAACGAATGATGTAGGGAGGCGAGTTCACTGTAGAGTAAGTCAACGCGTAGGCCTAGCCTAGCCGCAAGGGTTGTCGTCACTCTTGCTAAGACTTTCCACAGTTCTATCCCCACCATTGGCTTTAACACGAAGCGGGTTCAGAAAGGGCATGTGACCTTGAAATGGTCAGTGTACCAGCGACTGTCATCTATAATCTCCCGTCGTATTGCTAACGGCCACCCAGCTGGGATCTAGGAGGCCAGCCACGGTTTCGACCAATGTGGGAGCGATATTGCCGCGGTGTCAATGCGATAGTGTAAGTCCGTCTTCGTTGTCCTGTTGGAAAGGAGCCCACTGGTGCTGTCACCCTTCTGACATTCAGGCCAGTTATATCGTTGACGCAGCAGACCGTGCTGCACTTCCCGTTGCCACAGATGAGCTGCACGAGTTAATGAGCAAGCCTACCCTTGATGGTATTCCGCTTTTGGTTCTGGGGAATAAGTCCGACCTCCCGAATAAGCTCTCGGTCGATGAACTGATTGATGCGATGGACCTCAAATCCATTACCCATCGCGAAGTGAGCTGCTATGGAATCAGTGCCAAAGAAGAGACTAACCTCGATGCTGTTCTGCACTGGTTAATTGCCCGAGCCAGTCGATGAACGTCGCGGTAAACACCGGGTAGGCAGGGTCTGTCCTACCTCACTCATTCCTTCCAGGCCGCGAGCCTTAAACTCCGTAGACTTTCAATTTCTTTGGTTGCAGCCTCCGATGTAATGATGTTAACGATGTGAACCAGGCACATTAAACTTTAGCGTCATTGATGTTCAATTCTTTGTTCTCTATCTTTCTGCTGCCTTATGCCCTTGGCTCGTGCACTCATTCAGTTTCCTTTTCGCCATTCGTTAATTTCATTCGTTGCATGATGACCCAATTTTTGTTTCATTTTTAGGGGGTCCTCGATCATAGTCAGTGGCTTTGGAATCTGTGACGTCTAAGATGGAAGACACGTGAGTTTGAGAAGATATAGTAGTATTAATCTTTGGCTGTTTGGATATATATGGTCTGATGAACACCAGGCCAACGCACAATTCAGGAGTTTTACTGAGTCAAGGACAAGGTGACAGAGTAGTTTCAAGGGGAAAAGGCAAGCAAACGAAGAGGAGGGGGGGCAAAAGAGATACCGGCGCCTGTCTTATTTATAAGGATCGTGTTGGAGCAAACCACACAGACCAACCGATGCGTTGGCATTGCAGATGCGAAGACGGGAACTAATCAAGCCCTCATGCGAACCAGCAAATCCAACCCCGCCAACAATGCTCGCGAAAGTTCAGAGGCTTCTGGGATCTTACCTATTCATAGACCGCCCCATAATGAGCAAATCACTAGTATTTATTTATATACCCCTGCACGCTTGATAGATTGTTTGCTAACCTAGTGATTGTTAATAGAGTGGAGTAGATAAGTTACAAAGTTGAACCATCAATTCTATTTCTTCAAGTTTATCAAGTTATGACCTTTCTATGTTCAAGGCTTTAACCATGGTGAAGCAGGTAATGAATCATGCCAATCCCTTGTAATTTCAAATTGGTTTGGCTATAAATATGAAACAGGAGCCATATATGCTACTAAGGTACTACTAGTAGTAGATCTACGGAGTACATCGGACTCGGAGTTAGTAGTGATGCATAAGTTAGTATGGTAGACTATCATATATCTTGGCACCTGGCAGTGGCTGCCAATTGCTGCAGTGAAATGAACATTCCACACACCAAGTCATTCATAGGGTAGAACTAAATAGTAGTGGTACTAGCTGTCCTGAGGGTCTAGATGTTTTATTATAGATTCAAAATGACTGGAGTATACTTATCATACTAATCATGTTTGTAACATTCATGACAAGCTGTAGTTGGGAATATGTCCTAGTGTGACACTATCCAGAATTATCAGACATAATATGTTGCCAACAATCAAAAAGATTAGTATTTACGGATACTCCTTACAGTAATGAGCAATCTTACCTAGGTAGCTTTAAAGGTAGGTAGTTAGCACTTGGTGGCCAATGAAACTAATATTTAACAATATTTCAGCTCCGTACGGAGTATATGGAAAGACATAGGTTGCATAAGCTGGAGGTATGTATGTATGTACTGTACATACATTGCATGTATTGAACTAGTGCAAATACTGATTGATGAGTAAGAGATGGATGTCATATTCACGATCTCTACGGAGTACGGAGTACGGAGTACCTATCTGGATGGCATCAACTAAATCCACTAATGAAGGCTGTGCACATTTGATCATGAGACTTAAACATACTAAAAGTTTTGTCTCTTCCTCTGCATACTGCTAGCAAATCAGATAGACATAAATCAGCCTTCTTCTATAGTACTTGCCACTCGGAATAACCCCTTTGCGGTGAACAGAAGAGTAACCTGTCGGACTCATGGATGGATCATGGAATCATCTTTCTTTCAGAAAAATTTCACCTTAGAGAGAATGTCATAAATGTTCTCATATTATTATTTTCTTCTTCCCTCCTAACCCCTGTTCTTTGTTTTCTAGCCCTATTGCACATTCGAGGTCATTACGACGGAGTACGGAGTACCAAGGTCCAAAAACAAATTGGCGTCAGGCCGCCAAGCACCAGCCACACTCTGAGTAAGGACCGATTCATTGTCTCCATAATTTAGCCGCGCCATTCCTAGGTGCGGTTTCGTTGCTGCCTTGGAGACGTTCAAGAAAACTTCATTTTCTTTTCCTCCCCTTGCATTGGCCCTGGTTTGATTCTTTCGCGTGTATCGAAAGACTCTTCAGCTTTCACAATCTCTCTTCAGAATCGTTGATCTTGATCCATCCTCTCGTATTCTGCTGAATTCCTAGCGACAAGAAGCTCTAATCTCAGTGATCGACGTCATTCTTCGTCCTATCGTCCGTCTCGGGTAAAGAGGCTTCTCAACCACCATGGGTGTCATCTACCCTCGAGAGTGGTGAGTTTATCGGTGATGGTAGTGGAACCAATTGACTGAAACTAACCATGTCTTTTTCTTACAAATAACAGCTGGGGAGAGTGGAATTGCAGACCAAGTGGTTGGTATGATTGGGGCCGTTGGGTAGCGTTTGCTGTTATTGTTGGTTGTGCTTTTATCATATTCTTCTTGTTTGCGTACGTTGCTCGCATTCACCCTTGGGGAAGAGCCTCAGTCTGAATGAATTGAAACTAATGTCCCATCAGATGCCATAACGCTCGACGTCGTCGCAATCGCGGCCTTCCACCTCATCCAGGCACTGCGTGGCTCGCTGGCCCGCCCCCGTATGGACAGCAACAACATCCTTACTATGCAGACCCTCATTATCAGCAACAGCCACCGCCTCAGTATACACCCCAACCGCAGGCCTACGGCTATTTTGGAGGACAACAAACGGGCATCGAGTTACAGTCACCACCGAATGCTTATCAAAATGGAGGTGGTCGGGTCTACCAGCCACCTCCCGGCCCTCCTCCAGAAGCCAACAAAGTATAATTCTCTCTCACCCTTGGTCGTTAAAGAAGACCTTACTCTGAAGTTGAAATGACTGCATGATGGGCATTCTGTTATCAAAGGCGTTAGTTTTATCTTTGGGGATCTCCTGCACCCTGCTTCTTTGTCAATATCAAGCAAGGAGGATGTAGCAGAGAGCATGTGTGATGGGTCCATGAGCTCGTTTGTGTTTGTTATCATACCTCAATATCTGATTATTATAATGGCTACCAAGGCAATGGTGATCTCAGTCCTGTCCAAGTTAAGGCTTGCAGTAAACTGTGCAGGCATTGTCTTGGCTTGTTTTATGCCTTTCATACCTTCATGTACTTGTATTATGACTCTCAATATGTTAGAAGCTTTTAATCATTGCTACCTAGTGCTATGTAGACTCTCCCAAGGGGTAAGTGCCATTGTCTTCCAGGTTCTAATTACACTGTCGGTGCTGTAGTGACACCTTACATGAACCAATTTCCTGCAAAGCCATTGGCCCGTGAAGCCGCAAAAATAGAACCTTTTTTTAGAGTAATTTAACCTCAAAGGGAAGACATTTCACGACATTTATGACATAGACCCACGAGCCTCTACTCCGTACACTTTGCTTATAAAGGAATGTAATGCCGTGACCGGCACTGTAATACAATGATTGAGTGGACACTGCAACTGCCAATGATGGGTTAAGATTTATCACAGGATCACTGGAGAGTAACAGACCAAGAGGGAAGTGAGTTTCATGTTAGTAGTTATTTATATGAGAGGAGAACTTTAGTACTCCGTACAGTAGTAAGTACTACTATCTTAGTAGATTACAGGTAAGTACATACATACGTAGGTAAGTCAGTAAGGTAATAAATATACTTTGGTAAAGTACTACTTGCTCTACTCCGTACCTTGGGAGGTCTGCATCTGAGGTTAAATTACCTTACCTGCAGTACCATGGTCCATCAGACATGGATCAAACTTCTTCTCCCATCTCCGAGCAATTGTGAGGAGTGTTTTGGTTCTCTTTCATACCGTGACGCTGATCCTTGTGGGCAAAAAAAAAAAAAAAAAAATTATTACTCCGTATTCTCTCTCTCTCTCTCTCTCTCTCTCCGTTCCTCCCTTTGTTCAACCTTCTTTCGTTCACTTCTTCTTTCTTCTCCCTTCCTTTCCATATATCCACCCTTTCAACCCTGTACTCGCGGGCTACTGACCCCTCGTCTCTCCTTATCTGCCCATCTGTCTTTCATTCGAAATATTGTGAGACCTTAACTTTTGGTCTATGCCCCTGGAAGCGGTGCACTGGTATCGATTTTGGATGTACCAACTATCAGGCACTCTCGTTTAAAAAAAAAAAAAAAAACCAAATTCATCTTTTTTCCCCTTTGATCATTTCTTTTCTCTTCGTATTTCTTCCCAGTTTTGTGAAGAAATAGTATTTCGTACCCTGGGGATTCAGTTACTAAAATTAATCTTTCAACATTCCATTGCAAACTGCACCACTCATTTATCACTGATACAAGAGGGACTGGAAGTTTTCAGTAAAACAAAATTAGAGACTTTTGTACCCTGGACTGTTGCAGAGTGAATTCTGTCTTGCTTATTAACTTTTCCGTTGTTACATCGCAGTCTATGCTTTACGCCAAGGTGTTTGTCGCATAGTCGCGGAATTGTGACTGCTTTATGAGAGTGGGATTAGCCTGGACTATCTGATTGACAGTGTGGGGTTGAATAGCCCAATCTCAAGATTCATATGCCGCCAAAATGAGTCCAGTGGATACAACGCCTCTCCCAATATGGCCCCGAGATTTTGTGAGCGACCTCAAGTCCGCTCCTGACACATTATCCAGTTGGGATAATTGTATGGCCAAATCTTACTGCAAGTAGGTTATCTCTTTTGCTTCTAGAAAATCAACATCTGGTCAACTGACTCGAACAATGCAGATGGCCCGTCATCGCTGCGATCATTGTTGGAGCGATCATCGTTATTTCCATTCTTGCCTGTATAGTTAATTGCCTGTGTTGCGGCATTCAATGTTGCAAATGCTGCGGATGCTGTTCATGTTGTTGTCCCTCTCCCCGCCCGAAGAAGGGATCAAAATACTTGGATGAACCATATAGTCAACCACCACAAAGGCCTCCGCCGCTGGCAAACAATCCTTATCAATCACCCCCAGTCCTACCCACATATCGTGGTGCGCAAGTCGCCCGGTTCGATAATCCTCCCAGCCCTGTTACGTCGAAGGCCAATGAGGATGCGTTGCCCGCGATGCCCACCTGGGACGGTGCCGTCACCAAGACGGTCGAAGACACTAACCGTCACCAAGATGCAATGGAGATGGGACATTTAAACCTTTCAAACCAAAGACCTCGTCGAATGCCATCCGCACCCCGATCACATGAAGGTGGGTACATGGGGTCTCTGCCTGTCAGGACAGGCACAGCCTTCACTTCGTCCAGCTACTACCCTGATGACCAGAACGCGTACCGTGCTCGTTCCCCCGGCGCGGTGCCTGGCCATATCTTGCCATACGAACAACCTTATGGTGAATATTCTCACTCCTATGCATCCCAACCGCATCTTATACCAACAGGGAAGGCACGGTCACCGTCCGCTGAGTTTCCTCCGGTTCCGTATCGTCAACCATCTCCTGCCCTCAGCCAGACACATGAGATGAAACTGTCCACGGATGGCGCTCGTCCTATACCGTATCGGCAGCCGTCTCCTGCCCTCAGCCAGACACATGAGATGACACTATCCACGGACGGCGCTCGTCCTATACCGTATCGGCAGCCGTCTCCTGCCCTCAGCCAGACACCTATCAACGGGACAATGCCTCTTGCCAAACCAGCATCTCCTTACAGGGCCCTAACCCCTGGAAGCTTGACTCCAACTTATAGGGCGATGCCCCCTCCCAGCCCGGAACCTGTTTACAGGGCGATGCCTCCTCCTAACAGTCAGCCTACCTACAAGGCAATGCCACCTCCCAAAGCTGAGCCTATTTACAGGGCAATGCCTTCCCCGTTAAACACCCAACCGGTTTTCCGGGACAGGTCTCCGTCCATTTCTCCGTCGCCACCTCCACCATTCACATCAAACGCGGCTCCCCACGAAACGACATATGAATCGGGCAGGACCCCGACTCTGTTACAAAGCGGGCGGAAGCCTATTCCCAACTCATTCCAGTATATCTAAGCATCTCTCGGTGATATATTTGAGATATTGTCATCATAAAACCACAGAATTGCATAGACTTTAACAGGGGCATTATCAATGCCATAAGCAAGCCTGTTCTGTATTCTCTTCTACATAGAGGCAACCTGGTTAACACTGTTGTACAACATGTGGCGGTTGTGTTTATCATTTGGAATCGCAGGTTCCATTTGTTCTTAGGGGCGGTATGACATTTTTTCCCTCTTCATTTGACGGGAGGTTCTACGGGCGTTTTTCTTTTATTTTTAGACATTCTATCTTGCTGTACCAAGGAAAACACAGTCTGAGTTCGGTTGTACATACATTGCAGGTGTTGATCACGGAATGTACTGTACATACATTGACGATTACAGCTAATTGGGGATATTGTGGGCTTCTGTTTAGTTTCTTCATCCTTTTATTACTGTTACATTTCATGAAAATAAAACCATTCCATGACCTCACTGTATCAAACCTCAAATTTCTGGTCTTTGTATATACTATTCTATCGATGCATAACTGATAGGAAACTATGTATTCTTGAATGACAATAATTAGTTGCGTTACTATATTAGTAGTAATATATCTAGTAGAGCTCGAGTACATATGACTCCATGTTTTCACACTAGTAGACCCAGGTCTTCATCTTGTGAAGAGAACCAGCCCTGTGAGACTGAGGACTCACAACTTGGATATGCTCTACAATACCAACCCGTCGGCACTTTGCAAAGTTGTCCATGTATCACCAATATATTAAGATCAATAGGGAGGTTTAGTTCTTGGAATATGTATACAAATAACTTTTGTACAGTACATTCAACACCTTCAAGCCACACGACATGAAAAAAAAAATCCCAAAAATTCTATAGATACACCAATAGTAACAACGAGCCCAAGGCGCCCACAAAACGTCAAGAAGTTTTATTCCTCCAAAGTAAAATCCAACTCCTTAAACGCATCCTTGAAAGCTGTCGCATCAGCCTCCTCTTCATCCACCGACTGCACATCATTCTTCCAATTGATGCGCTTCTCAAGCTCCATCAGCTTCGCCATTACCCTGCGTCCGAACTGGAGATCAAAGCGGAACTCAGGACCAAGAGGGAGAAGGAGTGTTTTCTCCGTACCGGCGTCTTCGTCCGGGGAGGTCGAGGGACTCCAGATCCAGACGCGGAAGAAATCGCCCGGTTCGGCGCTGGGGTCGGTGGAGGATGGGGATTCGAACTTGGGGTATTGCAGGTTCTCGGCTTCGACTTTGAAGGCGGCGTCGACGAGGCCGCGGGTGGTTAGGTCGGCGGGTACGGGGAGGAATTGCCAGTGGATGTGGATTCCGTTGCCGCGGCTGACTTCCCAGGTGACGGCGCCCAGGGCGCCTTTTGCGCGGTTGTTGAGCATGGTGTGGAGGGCTGTGCGGTAGCGTTGCATTTCGGTGTAGGTTGAGAGGCGGGTTTCTTCTTCTGTGATGCTGTTTAGGGTGGGGGTGTGGGTGAAGGGGATGATGAGCATGTGGCCTGGGAAGCCGAGGGAGGGGAAGGTTTTGGATGTTGGGAGGGGGCCCTTGGCTATGGTCAGGTAGCTTTCGTTTCCGATGGAGGTGATGAGGTGGGTGGCGATGTTGGGGTTTGAGAGGCAGAAGAAGCATTGGTCTGGGCCTGGAGGGGGGGCGCGAGCCCGTTTGCGAGGTCGACTGTGATCGTCGTCGACGGCGAAGCGGCTGTATGATTCTTTTTGGCTGGCGAGTGGTTTCCGTTTGGTTTGAACGGGACTAAGGGGTGATGCGGTTGCGCCGGCCGGGATGGTTAAGGGTGGAGGGGCTTGGGGGTCCAGGGTGAATGCGTACATCCATTTTTGCTTGGAGGTTTTGCTATAAGAGGCTAAGCTGATGAAGCGGGTAAGAGGTTTGGCGTCGGGGTTATCCTCCGATGGCATGTGGAAGAATGGTTCTCGTTCGTAGAAGAACTCGTCCGCTGATGAAAGGTGGTAGCGAGGTTTCAAGGTTGAGCACAGGTCTGCAACGCATTGAACTTCTTCAGGCTTGGTCGCTTCATCTGGTATCGACACCTGGGAGCGCGTGCGAATCCCCTTGGGCCATTGATGGGTGATTAAAATATCGGCACTATGGGCACCGTAGAGTGCCCTGGCGTCCGATTCTGTGTAGCCTGGATGATACTTGTCGGATGATTTGCTTTCTGTCTCCAGGTTACCTCCTAGAGCGGCTAGTCGGATACCCTCAGAGGTTTTGAGAGTGCCACGTTTGCCCAAGAAATAGAGGTTAGGACAAACTTCGTCGTTGGCCTCGATTCTTTCAATTACACTGGTGGGAAGAGGCCGACTGCCCAATGTGAAGTAAGTTGGAAGGGGCACACTGATGCTCCCTTGCAACAGCGCAGAGATCTCATCGAGTTTCTGCTCTGCTGAACTGTCGCCAAATAGGTCGCCGACAACAATAGCAAACGAGAAAGCTTGCTTGGCATGAAGTTTGGCTAGCTTCGTGAATACTTCTTGAAGCTGGCAGTTTACACCACCAACTACAATTCTGGGATATGTGTCAGTGAATTGCTTGGATTATACATGGTAGAGGTTCTAGACTCACATTTTGGACGCCATTATTTGATTTGTAGTTCGACTTCAGCACTACTATGACGCAAATGTCGATGTGACTTGCATAGTATACTAAGCAGCCAAATATCCTCTTTGAGGTGAGATTTGGACTAGCACAACCGTTATATAGATTTCAAGACGTCGTGTCTGGACATGCCACAGTTTTTGCCAAAAACGGTCTGGGGAGCTTGGACCAACCTTAATCTACACGTGACAGGGGCTAGACCATATCACGTTAGCGAAGAGTCCATGTAACCACCGCTAATCTCCGCACGGATTAACGCTACTGCGGCGTCCGATGAATTTTTTTGTCCAGAGGAATAGAATATCGAGATTCAAGATATTCCACTATTCGGGTTACAAACATTTCTAACGGCGCTGCCTCGTCTCTTCACCATCACTCCTTACGATGGTCGCAGCGTCGTCTTCGCGGACCAAGTCCGTGAAGCGTGTGAAGAAAGGAACAGAGACGACAAAGTCGTATAGATTCGAGCCGTTTTCGCAGCGTGTCGCAAAATTAAAGATCGATCCGATTCACCGCGTGCGCCGACCAAGTTTTAGTGAGGAGGAAAGGGACGAGACCTCATCGCATTTTCGATCCGCTTTCGATCACTGGACCGAGTTGAACCTGTCCGACAATTTTGTGCAGTTTGCCCGTCGAGTTAACCCGCTATGTGAGAGCCTGGTTCAGATCCTTTACCATGAGGATAAGATAATGAAGTTGTTGGTGGAGTTTATTGAGAAGAGAGATCATCTGTCCATGGAGCCGCTCCTGACTCTTCTCGCTCAGTTTGCTAGGGATCTGGGTGCGAGATTCGAGAAGCATTTTGCTACCTCAGTCACCCTTGTGGCTTCCGTCGCTGCTACTCATCCCGAGGTTGAGGTGGTTGAATGGAGCTTTACATGTCTTGCATGGACTTTTAAATTCCTTTCCCGCCTCTTGGTTCCGGACTTGAGACAGCTTCTAGGTATCATGACTCCGTATCTTGGAAAAGAGCGCCAGAAGCCATTTGTAGCGCGGTTTGCTGCAGAGTCCATGTCATTTCTTATCCGGAAGGCAGGACTAGTCTATTACAAGAACAGTACACCTTTACAGCGTGCGATTTCATTCTTACTCGATGATTTGCATCAGACGGCAGCAGAATCTAAGAATGTGGAGATATACAAGGAGGGGCTCATGGCCATGTTTTCCGACGCCATTAAAGGTGTCAAGAGTGGGCTGCACTCCAATGGCACTGATATTTTCAGCTGCATTTTGGAAAACGCGTCCGCGGATGGCGACCTGCGTAGTAGCCTAGGGCTGGACGTTGCAAGCGGCATTCTCATCAACATCATGCACAATACAACCGCCGACACTTTTGAACCAATCCTGGACACAATAAAGTCGCATATTGAAGCCCATTGTCGAAATGCTGATGAGTGGCGCGCCAAGTCATGCTGTCGCCTCATCTTCCTGTGTGTTTCGACTCGCAAAGGCTCGCGAGTGAAGAACTGGAAACCTGTACACCAGACCTTGCTACTTCTGCTGCAAACTGCCGCGGCTGCGCCTGGTGCGTATGCCGAGGCCATGCATCAGCTTCTCACGGCGGTGGCATATGCCCTTCAGGTCTCTCCAATGGATGAAATGTTACCGTTCATGCGTTCGATCATGGATGCCGTGACAAGCGGTCCACTGGCAAACTACTTCTTGCCATTCTGCGCCACTTTCTCAGAATGGGGCGCAGAGAGGTTCCATAGCGTGGTCCTTCCTTATTTCCAGAAGTGAGAAACCCAAGCTATCTGTCTTTTGTAGCCCTGGACACTAATCTTCAACCTAGGTTTGTCAACTCTTCGTGGCAGGAGCGGGAATATGAACTTTGTTTGATCTTGCTTCGGTTAAATCAAGCTGGATGTATAACGTCGGACGTTTCTAAGCCTGGCTATATCACCTGTCCAGCACCATGGAAGGCTAGGATCAAAAAGACCTTGAAAGCCCAACGCCCTGGGGCTGCGGAGGTCACCCTTCTCAATGCATACTCGAAGCTTCCCATTGCCCTGTCCTTGTCCACCGAACCTTCTCTCCTTCCCGACATGACCAAAAGTTTCCATGATCATCTATCTCGCGCGTTGAAGACCGACGAGTCCGAACCGTCTCCTTCGACCAAGTTTTTCGTTGGCCAGGGCTTCAAGGCCTATGTGGAGCTGGCATCGAATTGTGGCGGAGTCGACTCAAGCCTATGGGACCAGATCAGCAGCGTCGCATCCAGATATTCTCGTCTTCCTGTTTTCCTCGAGGCAACCTTCGCTTATGTCTCAGCTTGCTTCAAAGAGCTTGACCTGAATAAGCCTGCCTTGAGTGAGTTTGCGGATGTGTTAATCACTAATCTTGCCGGGCCATCTCACGAGTTAAGGCTGGTGTCCTTGAAAATCCTTCGGGAAATCATTCAAGCTTCCGGTGATGATCCTTCCCTTATTTCGTTGGCCATCGACGTCGAAGAAAGCCCTCTTACGCTACAGTCGGCCAGAGAGCTATCAATGCACGTACGTAAGATGGCTATATCCTATCCCCAGGTAGCATCGCGGAGATGGATGTCTAGATTAATTCCAAATTTCTTGTTCGGCCTTTTCTCGAAGAAGATGGCTCCTCTATGGGATGATTCTGCTGCTGCTTTGAAGTCGATCAGTGAGCATGCAGATGGAGAGAAGATTGTTTCGGATCTGGCTATCCAGTGGCTTCAAGAGAAAGGCTCCCCAACATCTGCCGTAGACACGGAAGACGATTCCAATACGGACTCTTACGTGGCTGGGGAATACCAGTGCTTTAATGCAGCCAAGGTTGACAGTGTTGCCACCACAAATTTTGAAGCTCCTGAGCCTGTTTCGATCTTAACACAGCGGCTTGAAAAGGACCATCAGTTCTTGGAGGTTATTCCGGATGCCCCTCGAACTCAAGCCCTACGGGTTCTTAATGCTGTGCCAAACATCGCCGAGAAGAGGTCGCGGCAGGTTGTTCCCTTGTTCTTGTCCTGGGCAACACGAGATGAAGAAGATGTCCCTTCCGCTACTGATCTGAACTCTTCTGACTGCAGCTCCTACATTACTTGGGGCTTTCACGATCGGCTAGCATTTCTTGGTCTTTTCGGTCAGTACCTGAATCCTCGTGTTCTGTTTAGGGCTCCCGAAGTTCACGATGCGCTACTGGGATTGCTCTGCCACGGAAATTCGGAGATCCAGAAGGCTTCTCTCAAAGCCCTCTTTACCTGGAAGTCCCAGAATATCATTCCGTACAAGGAGAACCTTTTGAATATCCTTGACGAGTCACGGTTCAGGGAGGAACTCTCTGTTTTCGTTCATGTTGGTGGGGAGGATAGTATGATTGAAGAAGCACACAGAGGCGAGCTCCTTCCTGTTCTCCTCCGACTTCTCTATGGCCGGATGATCTCGAAGGCTGGCGCGAGCGCAGGCCAGGCTGGGCAAGTAGGACGGCGAAAAGCAGTTCTTAGGACTTTGGCTCAGTTGCCTGATCACGAGTTCGAGGTCTTCATGCAGGTCTCATTCGGCCCTCTGGGCAACGTTAGCCTGGTCAAGAATGGCGAAGTTGACCAGGAGGCCTTTCTACAAGACTTGGCTAGTCCAAGAAGGCAAATGGGCCTGCTCAGGATGATTGAAACCGTCTTCGAATCTCTGCAGAGCAGGATGTCGCCTTACGCAGAGCGGTCCATGGAAGTGGTCCTTTACTGTTTGGTGCGAGCATGTCGTGAATTGGAAAAGTCGCAACTAGATAATGCAGCCGACTCGCAAGAGGGAAAATTATTGACAGTGTCGCGCAATATACGGTCTACCTGCATCAAGTGCTTGGACCTTATCTTCTCCATCTCGCTGGACCGAGACTGGACACCCTTCGTCCGTGTGATCTTTAATGAAGCAATCAACCCAAGACTCCAAAACTTTGCCACAGAAACAACTCAAGGTGTTTCTGGTCTTCTTAGGCTATTCCATATCTGGGCTACTGCCCCCAGATCGTCCTTCTATCTTGCCCAACATAACGATGTCCTTTTAACGAAGGTTGTGGACTGTCTTGGCGTGGACTCCACCCGTGATGAAGTTAAAGTGTTTATTATGGATGATATCCTGGTGCCATTAGTCGGACTTGCCACTGGGAAGGAACTGAAGGACCAGGAGAAAATGGGCGACATTCCTGCCAATGAAATTCGCTCCGAGGTTCTAGCACCCTACTTAGAACATACCCTTTCTCATCTGGGTAATTTGTTGAAGCGGGGTCCTTCACGATCTGTCTTAATATCCGGCGTTCAAACCCTTTCTCTAATGGCTCCATGTGTTGAATCGTCTAAGGAAACGTCAAGTCTGGTTAGTATAACCACATACCTTCTCCGCCAGCCTCCGGACCGCGTGTCTCCCAAGACGAAATCCGGCCTGTTGCGTATTCTCGAGCACTTTTTACCCCTGTACGACCCCAAAGAGGATTCAAAGCTTTTCCAGGAGGTTTTCGAAGCAGTCACTTCCATGTTCGATTACTTCAAGGATGAAGCGAATAGAGAGGTCCTATCCAGGGTTTTCGCCGCTTTCGCAAAGCATGACCCTGAGCTTGTCAAAGTTGCTGCTCTGTGCGAAGACTTGAATTCAATCTCTCGAAAGAAGCTGGAGGTTGATTTCGGACGCCGACTAAATGCTTTCAGACAAATTAACGATGACCTCTGGCAGAAGTTGAATGCTAAGCAGTGGCGGCCGATTCTCTATAATATGCTCTACCACGTCAAAGATGATGACGAACTCGCCATCAGATCGAGTGCTTCATTTGGGCTGAAACGATTCATGGAAAGGGCTACTCTTACTACCGACAACAATGTGGAGGAATTCGAGCCCCTCGTGAAAGACGTCTTATTCCCTGCCTTGCAAAATGGAGTTCGCCAAAAATCAGAACTTATCCGAGCTGAATTTGTGTCATCGCTTGGCTACTTTCTCAAACTGAACCCGAACAGACCGAACGTGCAGGATATGCATGATCTGCTTGTTGGTGACGACGATGAAGCTTCTTTCTTTAGTAATGTCCTCCATATACAACAGCATCGCCGTCTCAGAGCTCTACGACGTCTGGCCAGTGAAGCCTCAAAGGGCAAACTCCAGGCTACAAACATCAGCACAATTTTCATTCCTCTTAATGAGCATTTTGTGTTTGATGAAGAAGCTGATGAAGCTGGCCACAATCTCATCGCAGAGGCTGTGGCAACTATTGGCGCTCTTGCGGAGTGGCTTGATTGGAATCAGTTCAGGGCCATCTTCCGCAGGTATAAAAGTTATATGGAGAGTAAGCCAGAGATGGAAAAGAATGTCCTGAGGCTCTTGGGCAGGATGTCTGATGCCTTGACCACTGCGATGAATCAAATCAGCACACCCAAAGCGACGGCTGGGGATGAAATGGAGGGAGTTCAGACCTCCGTTCCTTCCCAATGTACATTGGCTCGGACGATTCCTTCTACTTCCAAGGTGGCATCTGAGTTGACGACAAACTTTACGCCTTTCTTAACCAAATTTATTCACCACAAAGATGAGGCCCAGATGAGTTTGCGCTTGCCAGCTGCGGTTACCACCATCAAGCTCTTGAAATTGTTGCCAGAGGAAGATATGACCATTCGCCTACCAGCTGTTCTTCTGGATGTTTGCAAAATTCTCAAGAGCCGCGCACAGGATTCCCGAGACACTGCCAGAAAGACTTTGAACGAAATTGCCCTGCTATTGGGTCCTGTTTATTTTGGTTATATACTCAAAGAACTCCGGACTACCCTCACAAAGGGTTACCAGCTGCACGTCCTGTCTTTCACTGTCCATTCCATGCTTGTAGCCACGACGGATGACTTCAAGCAAGGAGACCTGGATTACTGCTTGGCGGATATGAGCTCTGTGGTGATGGATGATACTTTCGGTACTGTTGGTCAGGAGAAGGATGCAGAGGGATATGTGAGCAAGATGAAGGAAGTCAACAGCAACAAGAGCTACGACTCCATGGAACTCCTGGCAAAGAATGCCACCGTTGGGAATCTGGCAAATTTGATCAGGCCCTTGCAATCGCTCCTCAAAGAGAAGCTTAACTCTATCATTGTGAGAAAGGCTGACGAGCTTCTGCGGAGAGTCGGTGTTGGTCTTTTGCGAAACCCAGGGGTAGAGAGTCGCGACATCCTCGTCTTTTGTTATGAAGTCATTAAGGAGTCCTACCAGGAACCGGTACAGAATGAGAAGCGAGCTGTATCTGCTTCTGAAGATCACTTCTTGATCAAGCTTCATGGTGCGAAACGGGGCGAGAAACGAGGAACCACTACTTCTTACGTTCACAAACTGACCCGTTTTGCACTCGATATTCTTCGCTCGGTCCTGAGTAAATTTGATTCCTTACTCACACCGACGAATATGGCTGGATTCCTTCCTATTATTGGTGATTCACTGATTCAGGCTCAGGAGGAAGTCAAGATCTCGGCTCTTCGGCTGCTTTCTACAATGATCAAGCTTCCTCTTCCCGAGATTGATAATAACTCTCATGTTTATCTCACCGAGGCTGTCAAAATAATCAAGGAGGCGCCGAGTACCAACACTGAAGCTGCTCAGGCATCCTTAAAGTTGATTGCGGCCATGCTACGGGAGAGAAAGACCACAAAGCTAAGGGACGGACATCTCGCATATCTGCTGCAACGTTTAACTTCCGACATCGAGGAGCCAGACCGTCAAGGCATCACGTTCAACTTTATCAGGGCTGTCATGTCTAGGAAATTTCTTGTTCCTGAAATGTACGAGTTGGTTGACCACATCGCTTCCATGATGGTTACCAACCAGGCTCGCTCTGCTCGTGATCTCGCGCGAGGTGTTTACATCCATTTCCTCATCGAGTACCCCCAGGCCAAGAATCGGTGGGCCAAACAACTGGCTTTCTTAGCCAAGAACCTGGAGTACAAGCATTCGGAGGGTCGCCAATCAGTTATGGAAGCCATCCATACTCTGCTATCTAAAACTGGTCAGGAACTAGCTCAAGATATAGTCGGTACATTCTTCCTGCCATTGGTCATTGTCATGGCGAACGATGATGCTCCTGAATGTAGAGAGCTGGCAGGAGCCTTGCTGGGTCAGTTCTACAGTAGGGCAGACAGCGAGACAATGAAGACCATTCTCGTGCCTCTGCATTCTTGGTTGGAACAAACAGATAATACGCTTCTAACCAGGACTGGACTGCAGGCCATCAGGATTTACTTTGAAGTGGAAGAGACGAAGAAGGAGAAAGAGGCCCGATTTGTCAGAGAAATTCTCCCAACAATTATGCAACCGGTCCTGGACGCTGAGGAGACGGATAATTGGCAGACGCTTTACTTCTCTCTTCAGCTTTATGCGAAACTCAGCAAGAGCGCCCCTGCAATCGCGTTCGCCAAAGAAAGCGCCACTAACTGGACTGGCATTCGGGAGTGTCTCTTCTACCCGCATGCTTGGGTCAAAACTTGCGCTTCGAATCTTGTTGGATCCTGGCTTGCAGACTTGGCCAAGGCGAATGCAGCGGATGGCTACAGCTCATTACCGTTGGCGAATGCTGCCGGTTTGGCCCTGGACAGAGACGCGATGTTGCAACTGATTCGTGCCAGTGTACGCTGCCTTCGAACTCCTGCCGTCAGTGAGGAGCTTGCCATGCAAACCGTTCGCAACATTATCTTCATTGCCCGCTGCTGCGCACAGAATGGCCTCGAGTTCTCTCGTAGAGGGGACAAGGCCACTGAGTCAGATGCGAGCGACAGCGAAGACCTTGACGATGACGAGGAGGAGGCAGCGCAGGCAGCCGATTCATCCAAGCCAGCTATTCAATATATCTTTGAGCAAGTGTCCTCTGTATTGCGCAGGGAATTGCTCACCACCCGAGCGGAATCTTTAGTCCCGAAGACCGCTTCCATTGGCCTCCTAGCAGCTCTTTGCCGCCACCTCAACGCAGAACAGATTCAGCCGTCGATCCCTGCTATTCTTATTCCTCTTCAACACCTGACCGATTCGTCTATCCCACCACCCCGTTCGTCTGACCCCGTCTTCAAGGAATCGTACAAGGCCCTTGTGTCCAATTGCCATGAGGTATTGGACCTTCTCCAGAAGAAGCTGGGTACCACCGAGTTTGTGAACCAAATGGCCCGCGTCCAAGAGACGATTAAAGAGAAACGTGAGGGCCGTCGTGTGAAGAGACGTATCGAGGCAGTGACAGATCCCGAGAGGTTCGGCCGAGATAAGAAGCGGAAGAATGATCGCAAACGTGAGAAGAGAAAGGAGAGAGGAATGGAACACCGGGGCAAGAGACGAGGATGGTAAAAAGAAAGGAGTGGAATTCATGATTGTATATGTTCACATTTCGCTTACAGGTTTATACCAAAAAGGGCGTTGAGGGGAGGATAAAAGACTACTAGAGTATTTGATCTATTATTTGTACAAAATATATCCATCAAAGTTATAATAGTACATCATGATGTCGCAGGAGCAGAGTTTCTATAATAGCACAACAGGTATCTAAAAGGAACGATCGACAACGCCTTTACACCCACTGTGTCTTTCTTGAACCAGCGACTCTGTACAGGCTTTTAAACCATAGCGTGATCCTTCAAATTTGACACATTCATTACAAAACCCATTTCATCATCCATAGAAAACCAAAAGTCAGAAAAAAGACCAGCTAGATTATGGCAACTGTCCCTGATCCGACTTCGCCTCCTGGCCCTCCTTTGGGGTCACCGATCCATCATCCCAGAATTCCATATCACCCTCCACGTATCCTCGCTTCAGTTTGCCGCCCTGCTCAGCCAAGATATCCTCCAACGTAGTTTTCTTGTCATAGAAGATATTGAGGTGGTCACTGATGATATGACGGTTCTTGCAAGACGGACAACGGATCACGACCGTTCCACGGTGATAGCCCTGCTTGGACAAACGATGTGAAGACCGCTCACCGCATGGTCTACATGTGAAGGTGATTTCATAAGCTGGTTCTTGTTCCCGACGTCTTCTGTTCTCTTCTTCGTTCTCCGCATCTCTGGCTGCGTCCGCAGCCTGGTCTGTGAGGGGGTTTGCAGAGTTAGAGTTGTAGCGAAGTGTAGATGCCGGTACTGAGATCCGGACAGATGCCCAGGGAAGTGTGAGAGAGGGCCGGGTCAAGCGGTTGGTCAGTTGGGAGAAAGGCCGGGATAGAGGGCGCGAGATGGCTATTCGGGGAAGAGAGCTCTGGAAGGCGCGGAGGCGGGGTACTGAGGTGAATGAGCGCATGGTGAAATGGTGAGGGTAAAGTTGAATGAATTGATATGCGAGATCACTTATTTTGCACTTGATAGGGAACTGAACTGGTAAATGCCCTCGAGGTGATGGAATGCCGTCGTTTGAATTTCTTGTTCAACTTGCGCCGGACTTTTTATTTTTCCAGCGTCTTTGGCCCTCCGCGGCATTAAATCATTCTGCAAGACGGTTTCCTCCACGTCGGATTTGAACCAGCCTTGGAGGCGCCAAAGGGAGCTTTTATTAAGCGTTGTTCCCTTACCCAAGGGCCTAGGAAACCATTATTAAGTCTTACTGTCTAAGAAATCCGTGTTCTTCCGAGTCCGTCTACTTCTCCGAGTGCCCCGCGCGCAAGACAAACGCCGAGGAAGTGAATGGCAGTGTGCTACGGTTCTGGAAGATGGCTATGAGAGCAAGGCAGAAGATCCGTGCTCCGCGAAGGGTAAGTTGACATTTCCCACCCCATAATCTTCTCTCTGACAGGAAGAAATCCTACGCCGACGGCTATGGTTCGAAGTCTGAAATAGCCCTCATAGTATTAAAATGGCCTGGCTGACCGAGAGAGTCCACTAGGGTCTTAACACCAACAAAACCGATGATTTCGAAACGAACTGGGATGATTTGTCAACATCCTTGAAAAAGATCCATACGAAGGATGCATCCAACCTCTCTTTCGAACAACTATACCGAAATGCCTACAACATTGTGCTGATGATGCGCAGTGACGAGCTATATGAGCGAGTGAAGAAGCTAGAGCAAGAGTGGCTCGATGCTGAAGTACAAAGATGGGTGACTTCGGCAATCTCATCTGTCTTACTGCAGGCGAAGGACCAGGTCGAGATACAAGATCAACAAAATGAGCGGAAGGATACCGGTGAGAAGTTCTTGAATGTTTTGAGGCAAGCCTGGGAGGATCACCAGGTTTCTATGGGGATGATCACAGACGTTCTCATGTACATGGTATGCTGCGCACGCTGAATGGTTCGTGTGGTATTCCAAAGCTGACCTGAAGTTGTTATAGGATCGGGTCATCTCGGCGGACCATAAGAAACCTTCCATATATGTCGCATCCATGGCTTTATTCCGTGATTATGTGCTACAGTCTGTAGTTCGTTCCGACGTGAAGTTGACTGTTGCAGACGTGCTTAAATCTACCGTGCTCTTTATGATTCAGCTGGAACGGTCGGGCCAGATCATTAACCGGCCACTGATTCGCCATTGCATTTATATGCTCGAGGGTCTGTACGAAACTATAACGGAAGAGGAGTCATCAAAGCTCTATCTAACTATGTTCGAACCGGCATTCCTGGAGACAAGTAAAGCCTTCTATAAGGCAGAAGGGCGACGACTGCTGGAGACAGGAGACGCTGCTACATTCTGTAAAGCCGCCTCCGATCGCATAGCGGAAGAAAGGGAGCGCTGTCTCTCAACACTGTCACCTCTTTCGGAGCCGAAGATTAAAGAAGTACTTGATCACAAGCTAATCAGCTCAAATATTACGGAAGTCATCAACTTGGAGGGTACCGGTGTCAAGAATATGCTAGACAATGACCGCATGGATGTTCTACGAAACGTCTACGTCCTGAGCGCAAGGGTGGATAGTAAAAAGGGCCCTTTAACTGCTGCGGTTCAAAAGCGCATAGTGGAACTGGGCAATGAAATCAACAAGTCGGCAATTGCAGCGGCACAAGTTCTACCCACAAAACCAGCAGAGAAGGCAGCCGATGGCGGGAAGAAACCTACTGAGAAGGAAAAACCTGTGAATCAGCAGACTGTGTCTGCTATCAAGTGGGTCGACGATGTCCTAGGCTTGAAGAACAAGTTCGACAAGATTTGGGAGGAATCTTTCCGGTCCGATGTGACGATGCAAAGCGCCATCACGACGAGCTTCTCGGAGTTTATCAACTCGAACTCACGCAGCTCCGAACATCTGTCGCTCTTCTTTGACGAGAACCTGAAAAAGGGCATCAAAGGCAAAACGGAAAGCGAGGTCGACGCCCTGTTAGACAACGGGATTACTCTGCTGCGTTATGTGAAGGACAAGGATCTCTTCGAGGCGTACTATAAGAAGCACCTCTCCCGGCGTCTCCTGATGAAACGCTCGGCTAGTATGGATGCGGAGCGGCAAATGATATCCAAGATGAAAATGGAGGTCGGAAACCAGTTCACACAACGTTTAGAGGCCATGTTCAAGGACATGACGGTTTCCGAGGACTTGACTTCTAGCTACAAGAAACATGTTCGGCGGGCAGCTGATCCCGATCAGAAACCCGTTGACTTAGAAATCAATGTCCTTACCAGTACTATGTGGCCCATGGAGGCCATGTCTAGTACCAAAGGCGAAGAAGTTCGGCTTCCTTGCGTCTTCCCGAAGGAGATTGACAAGGTGAAGCAAAGCTTTGAACAGTTTTATTTGAGCAAGCACAATGGTCGGAAGCTGTCGTGGCAGGCTAGCATGGGCACGGCAGATATCAGAGCTACGTTCCACAGGTCAAACGGTAAGGTCCAGCGACACGAGCTCAATGTTTCCACCTATGCCATGGTTATCCTGTTGCTTTTCAACGACGTGCCCCCGGACGAATCTCTCACGTATGAAGAGATACAAGCCCAGACAAGAATTCCGGATCACGATTTGATTCGCAACTTGCAGTCACTTGCTGTTGCTCCCAAGACACGGGTCCTGAAGAAGGATCCTATGAGCAAGGACGTCAAACCCACCGACAAGTTCTTTTTCAACAATGACTTCCAGAGTGCATTTATGAAAGTTCGTATTGGTGTCGTCAGCGGTAGTGCCAACAAGGTAGAGAACCAAGACCAAAGGAAGGAGACTGAGAAACGCATGAATGATGAGCGCGGTGCCAGCATCGAAGCTGCAGTCGTGCGAATCATGAAGTAAGCAAACCCGACCGTTTATCTGGTCTATGTCCCATGCTAACTGCGCTCCAACCATTTAGACAACGGAAGACTCTCGCCCACGCCAAGCTTATGAGCGAGGTTCTCAGCCAATTGTCCGTCCGGTTTGTCCCAGACGTAAACATGATCAAGCGGCGCATCGAAAGCCTGATCGACCGCGAATATCTCGAACGTGTGGGAGAAGACCCACCGACATATGGATACGTTGCGTGATCAGACTGTAGCCATCCCCTCTTCAGGCAAAACAAATTGACTGTTTCTGCTCGATCGATTGCCAGTCTCGTTACTTCTCTTGCGGGCGTTGCTATTCATGTGCATGACAAAGACTTTGGGCTCAGCGGTTAGGCGCAACGGCGGATATTGTTCATGATATAGATTATGTGTCGGCGTACTACTTTTGTCTTTTACCGCATCCTTGGAGAATCTTCGAATTACTACAGTAGGATTATGATATACGACACCACGACAAACGATAAGATGTAAAAAAAAAAAAACAAAAAACGAGCCCAAAAAGGAAAGAAAGAAAAAAAATTCCATTCTCAAACCCTACTTTCCACCACTTCAGACAGCGTTATAGTATATCTGACGAAAAAAAAAAAAAAAAGGTATCACAAACCGAAAGCCCCTCCCCCCAACGCCGCCAAACCCTCTACAAATGAATGTACGAGTATGCATTTTCTTCAAACACCACCAAGCACCCCCAGCTTGAAACACAACGACAAGAGACAAAAGCCAAAAGATCAAAGATCAAAGAACCTCCACATCCCCCCTCTCCCACGCACCCCGAATACCCTCCCACCGAACAACCCAAACATCACCGATCCGCATCGAAGTCCCAAACGTCTCCACCTCAACACCATCCCCCGGCGGCACAACAACCCTCACCTCATCAACCAAACACCTCACAAAAACCACCTCCCGAGCATCCGGCCCCTGCACCATACTCGTGCCACCGGCATTATCATCCAAGCGCCTCAACTGCGGCGGAAACGAGCTCAAAAAAGACGCGCCGTAGTGCCCAGCCAACAGAGACTGGTGGGCATGCAGGAAGGCGAGTTCCTGGGACGAGAGCGGGGAGGGATCAGTCACGGACGCGAGATCTGGGATGGAGTCTTCTGGTTGTTGGGTTGTGGGCTGGGAGGGGTCCGCGGGGGCGATTCGGAGGAGGTAGTGCATGGAGTGGGAGGTGAGTTTGGAGAGGCGTTGGCGGAGGACGGAGCGGATGAGGTATTGGGTTCTGGCGAGGTCGGTTTGGAGGATGGAGAGTTTGAGGTTTAGGGTTGGGTTGTTGGTGGGTGGGTGGGGGTCGGCGGAGGAGGCGGCTAGGTCTTCGATTGTTTCGATCTAGGGTTGGGGTTTTCGTTGGTATGGTTTTCTTTTTTTTTTTTTTTTTTTTGCGGGGGGTTTGGCTGGATTCGATGGGGGGTTTGTTTACCTGTTTGCGGACTCGGTCTGTTATTCGCGCCATCAGGGCTCCGGGCCAGGGGAGGAGCTCTGATACGCCGCGCTCGGCGACCCAGAATCGTGTGAGCAGCTGGTGGTCCAGTGCTGCGGATTCGGGGGACGAGGCATCGTTGCGGTCGACGGAGGCGAGAATGTCGTCGATATCCATGGCGGTGGAGGCGCGTAGCATTGGGGCGGAAGGACGGAGTGGAATAAATCATGGAAGGCGGAGCGGAATCGAAGGCGGAGTGTGCACTGGCCTCAGGCTCCAAATGCGCACCCCCAGTTTGTTTCTTACAACTACCGTGATTTTTATTTTCTATTGCTCAAGGACAAGATCGATTTCTTTAAGTCATTCCATTTCATTCCAACAAAGGAAATTATCTTTAGTTCCTAACCCACCCCTCGCCGGCTTTCCCATTAGATGTCAGCTCAACGACAGGGAGGGTCGTGTATATATGTACAGCTGCATGGACATGTCTGATGCGATCGAATCTGCTCATTTATGGCCATGATAGCTTCGAAGACGCTGTCACGCATAGGGAATTATTGCCCTTTGGACGAGCCGTACATCAATATGTACAGTGTACGGCGAGGAGGTTCGTAGCTCTCTCGCAAGGTATACAGGAGAATAGAGAGAGTGGACAAAAGAACCATAAGGGAAAAAAAATAAGGAAAGATCCAAGAAGAGGAAGTGCCAGACTATGGCGTGGTATCATAGCGATTAAACCGAATGCGAAGTCGAAAAGTGAAAAGTGTAGGAAAATCGTTCAAGACATAGGAAAGAGAGTTGCCGCCAGTGGTCGGAGATGAAAGAAAGAATCAGAGCAGTCGAAAGAAATGAATTCAAGTGCCATGCTGGCAGTGGCTCACGGAGGGCCAATGACGTGTGGTTGCAGGGTCGACAATTGCCGTGTCATCAAAATGCTGAAGCTCTATTAACCGTACCAAGAGAAAAAGAAACCAAAAGTGATCAAAAGAATGGAAAGGACGTTGGAATAGACTGGCCCGAATTGTGCAAGTCCTGTATTAAGACACAATATTCGGAGAAGACCGATTGGACGGAGTGATTAGCAGCCAGCTGATCCAAACTGATCTGAATATATGCAAAATGTTGTGGCGCAAAGCTCGATAACATCATAACACCGAGCGTTGACCTGGAAAATTCGAATGGACAATCCGTTGGACTGTCTAGTAGGAAAGCATGCGACGGCCGGGGAAGCGCCCGGACACAGGGCTTTCCGCAAATGGGGATCCTAGTAATCTATTGCGGTCACCAGCGTTGTTCCGACATCTCCCAGTAGGGCTGTCCTCCATCTGGGGAGAGTGCTGACCGAAGGCGAACGTTTGGGCGCGGCTCAACTTAGACCTTTGCTTGACCTTCCCGAGCCCACGCTCACAAGCAAACTCGTGCTCTTTGGCACACATTTCGACGTAATTCTGGGGGAAACATAGCGTCCGGTGCTGAGCAAAGAAGCCACTATAACCTCCGTCCAAAATATACATATCCGGGTAGGTAAGAAGTGGGTACGTATCCACATTGAAGGCGCGGTCCTGATGACGAATGTATTTGGCCATAATGGGTGCCCGATGTGCCGAGTACTCGCAATGCAAAACCAACGCCGTCCTTGGTTTGGGGCTGGCGAACAGCTCCGCGGCAAGAGTATCCTTGTCATTATAATTCACAGCTCCATTGATGTGGCCACCTTCATATTCGTACTCAAAGCGACAGTCAATGATCATTATATTGTCGAACCGGTTGTTGTATTTCCCATCCATGAGCTCCACGAGAAGGTTCTTATCGATGCGAGGCAATGTATCAGCCTGGTCCTCGGGCAAAAAGTGAGGCAACTGTAGGCTGGGGTATCCTTCAACGTCACAGATGGACTGAAGTGGTGCATTTGATGTAAAAGAAGCCTCTTTTTCGATCATCACATCCTCGGGGTTCTCAAACATGCTCAACGAACGTCGGCACTGTTTACGAGGGCGCATCATGGGGTGCGAGTTCTTCCGAATTGAAGCCGCCGACGGGGATCCATTGCCACGAACATGGGTCGTTTCTTTCCCAAACGGGGGCCGCAAACGGGGATTCACCAGACCGTGGGACGAATTATTCCTCAATGATGGCCGTTCGCGTTGTGGTGATTCATTAAACATGTCCTCCAACGAAGCCGATGTGCTCAACGAGGTCTTGGTTCCCTTGCTCTGAAATTTGAACGGCGGTGCTTGGCTCTCTGGGGCGGGTTTCGTCAATCCCAATTGGAATGTTTGAGCTTTGCTCCTGGTCAAACTGGGCCTCAGAAAGTTCGGGCGTTTCCTCCTGGTAGAAGAACATTTTGTCAGATTTAAGATACATCACATCGAACCACGGATAAAATTCTTACTCATGCAGGCCTTCCTTTTGGGCAACCAGAGGAGAATCTTGCAGCGGGCTTTCAGCATTACATCTCATAGGCGTATCCATACAGGAAATCTCGATTGTCGGCGTGTGGAGTTCGGCTTCCAAAATGTTGAACGGGGGTTTATGCGGTAACGGTGACATGTCCATAATATCCATCGCAGGGGCAGGTGAGGAAGACAGTGGAGGTGTAGTCATCGTCTCCTCTATAAACATGATGAGCAATCCCAGTCCTTCATCCACTCTTAACACATCAACTCTTACCACGCCTGTTACCATTCCCAAAAAGGTTGGAGGAGAACAAAGACCTCCGAGGGGTAGCCAGTTGGGGACTGTTTTTCGTCAGTCTATTCCTTTGAGCAAAAAAATTCACTCAAAGAGAGACGGCACAGAGGGGACGAACCTTCGATCAATGTGGAAATTCTGGGACAGGTCCGCAGCTAGACTAGCCGTAGGCGACGAACCTCGGACTGGCTTCACATTGAAGTAATCGGGACGGTGGGCTTTTTTCATGGACAAATCTTTGAAGTTGAAACTGTTTGGATTGAGTCCAGCCATGGGACTAAATGAAGTGTAGGATGCTCGAGCATCCGAATGAAAGCAGTGTCCGAAGTGCACCGAAGGAGGCTGCATAGCAGCCAACGGGGATGAGTGTTCCATTTTTTGCAGAATGCTTTTTTCTTCCCTAATGCCTCAAACCCGCAAGAACGCCGCAGTGGAAAGGGCCAAGAAGAAGTAAAAGACGGAAAGTAAAGAAGAAGAAGAAGAAAAAAAAAAAAAAAGAGTAGAAGCAGAACCGGACCAGAATCGCGAAGTAGAAGACCGTACGTAATACCGCCAACTATCTACCTGGTATACACTACACGGCAGGTGTCTGTCGGAATGATAACCACCTAGCTCCGGTATATTCCTGTTGCCCAATTGCGGAGTGTTGAACCCAGACTGCACACTGAAATGAACCAAATTGTTGAAGAACAGCTTCAGAATCCCTCAGCTGACCAGCATATAGCGAGCAGCACTTCCTCGTAACGAAACCGTGCGTCTAGAGCGACATGGCTGGTGGAAAAGTCGAACAAAGGTAACTCGGGGACAGTCAATTTTTGAGGCGGGACAGGACGAGGGGCTATGGAGCAACGGAGAACCACGTTAACATTCCAGTACTGACATCAGCAGCACGACGGGAGGAGGGAAGACAATTGGTACGCTAATGCATTGGAGAAAAACCTACCGAAGAAGAAGATTCGCAGGAGGTTGAACACGGAATTGGACCTGAGGATAGCTCAAGAAATGAAGCATGGAAATGAGGAGCTGTCAGGGTCTTAAGAGAAGACTGGACAGATGTTCAGAATGCTTAGAGAGAAAAAAAAGAGAGAGAAAGAGAGAAGAAGAAGTGAAAAAAAAGAGGAGACAGTGAAGCTGAAGGGATGATCTTGTTGCAATGGCAACGCAAAAGTGGGGATGGATCTCCAGATACTCAGAAAGAGCTTAAGCGACGACAGGTTAGCTTCTGGTACTGGACGGGACTAGGCTGGTTTGGTTAGCCTGCGTCAGAAACCTGTGTCGAACCGGTTTGGAATCTTCACCCAGTTCTCGCCCTTCCTTTCCTTTGGGAGCTCCTGTGGACCGGCAAACAAAAAAAAAAATCATAATACCTGCCCTTTAGTTGTTTGTTCGGGGATTTTAAAAGAAAAACAGAAAAAGTAAAGGGAAAAACGGACTAGCAAAGGGATCTTTAATATTACTAAACTTAGTCGTTCAAATCTGGTAGAGCTTTTTTTGAAGATTAAATTCAGTGTGTAATATCCCAGTAGGTAAACGCTGGACTGACATAGCATCGGAGACGTAGGTATGTACTGTACGGAGTACCTGATAGGTATTCCCCCAGTGGTAGTTCTTCCTCCGACGTACCTACAGAGTACATACATAGTACATACATCAGAGGTCTTGATACGGATACCATACTCCGTACATACGTACAGTATGTAAGTCAGAAGAGGTAGGTACCCGTACAAGAAGTATCCGTACGGAGTACTTCCTACGGAGTACTACTACTAAGTACAGTAACCACCGCTCTAGGGCTCTGGGCCCCCTCGTTGCCGGGACTCCCTTGCCGCCATCACCTACGCTAGCGGCTGCTCAGCAACCCTTCGCCTATCAGCGTCCTTACTGTGCTCTACCCGCTGGCGCTGTACCCAATCTCACCTTGGCTGGCTGAGGCATGATCGTGCCTGTCTCACGGGCTACCGAAGGATTTTCTTTCTTCTTTTCCTTTTCTTTTACTAAAATACTGGGTCCTCTTTTTTCCTTTTGGGGTTTTTCAGTTTTCTTTGGTTATCCCCCTTTTGACAATTCATCCGGTATCGCGCATTCCTTTTGACAGGTTTCATGTTGTGTGACCACTGACAACCGCCATTTGCTGTAGAAACGCTTTTATTTTTACCGTTCCCAAGGAAATCACTTTCGGTACTCCTCCGTACTCCGTAATCTCTATGAAATTTATTCAAGGGCAGGCGACCGCTTCCTTCTTGTCTTTCTTTAAGCTCCTGGCATAAGCTAGGCAAGTCCATGCAGTTTCACCATGAAGTTTCCGTCTTCGTCGGAGAAAGGGGGTCACTCATGGATGGTTTGATGTTGGAAAATATGAGAGCAAATAAAAAAGCTCCATAAATCCAATACTTAAATTTTACCTGATCTGTTTGTGCCGTTCCCTTTTATTTCCCTCTCTCTCTTTCTCTTTCTCTTTTCTCTTTTCCTTCTTTTTTCTTTTAGGGTCCCAGTTATTTCAGCTCCCAAAGAATTCAACAAAGACAGATCGAATCTAATAAAATCTCCACTCACTCCACTCAGTCGGAAAAAAGAGCTTGTCCGGAGCCAGAGTCTCAGGAACGGAGATTCCAGGTCAAATTATGATTCCCTAAACCGGTAAGCTGTCAGTTAAGGTATGTATGTATGTATGTACATACATACATACCATTGTACTGTACTCCGTACCCCGTACGTATGTACATACCTTTCAGTAGTGACTTCAATAGTAGGGTTAATCTTGGATAGCCGCCATAGACTTAAATCTCCGAATGAGCTCCCAGTTCCCCATTGGACCTTATACTCCAACATTTGACTCTAGGGCCCATGGGGAATAATTCATCAATTCCTGCGTTACAGAAGGGAGTTGTCTGTACGGAGTACTCCGTACCTAATATCTCAATTATTCCCAGAGCACCACGGAGAGATCACCGGAGTAGCCGAATGAGGTAATACCTAGAGAACGCCCTCCCACCCTCGACCAGCATGCCACGTATATCACCTCACTCAGTAGCAAGGAAGGTCCATTGAAGATATGTTTGACTTGACTTGCAGATGACTTGGAGAATACCATACGACCGACGGAGTACATGCCAGTCGTTTAGTACTACTTGGACGTCCGGCGATGGTAACTTTGGTATGATAACACGAGATCAAACAAAACCCTAAGAGTAAGGAAAGCCATAAAAGCTCCAAAAAAGCGATCCCTCAACACGAGCTCTCCGGTCAATATTTCCTGGTGTATTGTTCTCCCCACAGACTGTTCGCCATACATTGGAGTCCGCGGTGCATCCTTACTTGGGGAGCACCTAGTAAGTACGGAGTAGGGTTCCTATTGATTAACATTCATGTTGGACTAGTAGAGCCACCACTAGAGCACCTTAGTGATTCGGATCGTTTTGGTAGTCGAGTGGTTCCCCTGCGAGAATTCAATCATTGTCAACCCATTACGGAGTACATTTCCATGGTTATTTCTCTCTCTCTCTCTCTTTTCCTTGCTGACCTTCTCAAACCGGCGTATGTGGGGTACTAAGGTATTGCGACGTAGTCCCCCGGTTTGACGACGTCACCAATAAAACTCGGGCGAGGGGCTAATCAAAGCGTTTAATTTATTATGGGCTACGGAATACGCTCTAAGTTTCTATGGTCTCCGCCTTAATTGATCGGCTTTCCTCGATCGTGCATTATCGGTCAAGAGCCCACACGTGCTGTAAAATGGCCACGGAGCATGGAATGATCCTATCGGTTGAAGACTTGCTATGAACGACTACTAGTCTACGGAGTAGCATCAAGTTTACAACTCCCAACTCCTACACCGCCACCAGTCGTGGACGTCAACAGCCGATTTTTTGAGACTTGCGACGAACTGCAACCCTAATATGCCGCCCCCTCACCCTTGACTCTGAGACACCGCTTGGTATTGACAACCATTGAGGAATACCGTACTCATCGGCGATGGCTTGGAAATCACTAGGTCACGGCTCATAGATTCAACTCTTACGCCCGGATTGAGATGGACCCGGCAGACAGATAGATAATAATAGTACTATAATGTCTTCTGACTTTGTTCACTTGTTTACATTGGCCCAATAGCGGATCTGTAAACTTTTAGGCGTTCGCTTGACATTCAGCTACCATCTCACGGTCGGCAAGCACGGAGGAGCTAGTGGGTAAGTTTATCATCGTATCTCGGACTCTCCGATCTCTACTTTAGGGTGAAGGTTTGCAAGCAGAAGACAAGAGATTCCGATCTATTATCCATCGTAGCCGCCGTGACTTGACCATGTGCTGCGGCATTGCATTGATTGCAATCTGACGGCCAATCCCAACAATTCCCAAGGTCCCGGACTAAGGCATCATCGTCATGTCCCGTCCCGAGTCTTGTCGCAGTTGTTTCGGTCTGGCCGTCACATCAGAGCTTTGGCCCCGAGTCCTGCGGGGTTTTCTCTGGCTTGGACCGTTTCATTGGCCTGTCTGGACGCTTTTAGCGCTCGTACTAGGAACCCTGTCTCTCTGCAACATGACTCGATTTACCAATTGCGTATTGAATCCACCTCATACTCCTGAAACTATCATGTTAGTAAGGTACCTCTTACTATCTAGTACCGGATCAGATTGGCCAACTTCAAAGTGGGTAGGATGGTGATGTCACATGAGGGGAAACACTAAAATTCTTGCATCGCGCATGTCATGACTTTTTTTGTTTCAAGGTTTTAAGAACTCTATACTTCGTACTGTGTCTCGAGAGTCTCGAACGTCAACACTCTTCATATCCAATTACAATTTACCGATAAGGTAGTATGTTGTCCCATGGAACGTGTTCCAGTAAACAAACTGATCCTTGGAACCCGCAGAGGCGCGGCTCAGACGCGACCGACGTACGTAGTCCCGTGACTTGGACGGATGATTTATACTTCAATGCCAAGGTACTGAGTATCGCCCTGCCGATCCTCCTTTCTGCTTCTACGTATATACAGTACTTAGATCCTTGCGTTCACCTCCCACCATCTACCTAGTAGTATCTACTATCTACACGTGCTGATTTCACCAATTATTCCACCCTGCGCTTGGTCCCATCACTAGAGATTTCAGATGCGAGAATCTATTTTCAATTCAAGATATATCCGTACAGCCCTTATCATCCTCTCCCCTTCTCGATTTAACATGGATGCCCCATGGATTTTCCAGATCAGGAGATGATCAGCAGAACTATTACAATATTACTATTTAAGTACTCCGTACTCCGTACTCCGTATCCGTAGTACGTACTGCTACGGAGTATCCGTACTCCGTACGGAGTAGATAGAAGTAGATACTAAGTGGCTGAAGTCTGAGTCAGCTGTCGTACTAACCGAGTACAGACTAGATCACTCTCCATGTGCGTCGTTCCAAACATTGACCATCTTCGGTACCGTACCACACTAGTACTAGTAGGTACTAGTAGCTCTATCCCACTTACCGTTGCATAAACTAATAATCAGCTATCTAATAGCAACCCTTCGATATTGAGAGTTTGATATTGTAAGATTATCCATTTTCCTTCTCATGGCCTCAATCTAGGAGTTTTATTTGACTCCTTGGACTGGAGCAAATTCAATAAAACCCCGTACATACCGTAGGTACCGAAGGTTAAGTGTCTCAAAAGCTTATAAACTCCTATCTGGCATGGATCTCAGTGGTCCATCAATCTAGATACCATTCATCCCACTCCTATCCCTCGATTCAATGATCGCTATGTGCACTAATCAAGGCGTACTCGACTGTCACGGTCTGTCTGTATATACATACATGTCTTCATGATACAGTGTATAACGTATTCCCCCACATATAATAACCAAGATACCACCTCGTGGTCAACCCCTCAAGTGAGTCATCAATCTCATGCGAGGGCAAATCACAACAAAAAGAAAAACACTTGCAGAATCAATACGTGTACTCCGTATGCAGGTAAATAATCTATAAAACGCGGAGATTGAGTGCTTACAACCCCATCTTCCACCCCCATCTTCTCCGGCCCCTCTATATCCCTAGATGATCAACACCTCTACCCCCCCACAGGACATCCCCTCGAGGAACCACCGCCCAAAATGAATATCAATTCACCTCCCAAATGAAGTCAGAACTACCAATTAACTCACATTGAAGAACCAATACAACCCCCCTCTACGCAGCAGTCAAACCAACATACCTACTGAAAACCAAACCCATCTACGCACCAAAACCCCCGAGTATCCAAATCCCCACAACCCTTGCATTCCCCCCTTCTTAGAGACCATAGACTTACCCACCAGGCAAACAGAGACACAGAGCTCACCGCCACAGCAAGCTCGAGCAACCTTACGTGCCTTACAATCCACACCATCCATTCTGCAAATAATTGAAAGTGGAGAACCCAGTGTAGCCGCCACTCTTCACCCGGACAGTATGCAAGTGGGGAGAGGGGCGTATTCACATCCAGATTTCCAATCCCCCAGTTCAAGATTGTGGATCCGGTATGCGATTGATAGGAGATTTATCAGTCCAGCGATAATAGGGTTCATTCCAGTTAAGTTCGGAATACCTGTTGAAACCTTAGCCAGAAAGTAAAGCCATTAAGGGTATACCCGGACAGCAGCGCATACCTGCAACGAACATTTACTAGTATGCTTGGTATCGATAACTCCAGCAGCGATTGAGTTTAGACTTGCTTTCTATCCAGAACCTATCCACCCCCAAGTTCCTGGGCAAGTATCTAGCATGCCGTATCTACAAACACTAGGGTCCACATTCCGCATGCCGGGATCTGGGGGAGGTTCCTGCCAACGACGGTGGCGTGTTAGACTTGCGGAATGTTTTATAGGGAAGGTTCTGTCGTCGCTATGGAAGGTATGCCGTTCTTGGTTGACTATGCAGGTTGAAGTATGGATAGAGTCTATCTGCCGTTTCTTCTTTTGCCTGCATTCCGGGGAGTTGGAATATACGCTCGGACAGTAAGGGTTTTCTCTTTCTGTCGAGCTGTATTTCCGATCTTTTTGGTCGTTATGTACGGGTGGATGTTGAATATAGGGTAGGGGTTATCGTGCAGGGACCATGTTGTTGCAAGGGGGTTTCGCCCTCAGCGGGGTTTCTCTTTGGGATGAGGTTTGCGGATGGGGATAAGGTAGGCTTGGAAGAATAGATTGTTCGCGATAGAGTATTTATTTGGGTGTTGGTTTATGGCTTGACCTAAGTAAGGTGTTAGGATCGTAGTTGCTGGTTGTTGGTTTGAAAGCTTTGCTCGAACTTGTGGGATTGAACCAGAGTGAGAATCCCTTCTTTGGATTTTCTTTTCTTTGCTATGGTTAGTGGGTCGTACTCTGGTTTTGGGCATAGAGAATGATCAGCGAGTCTATGCATCCTCAGTTGTTTCCCATATTGATCCCAGAGGAGATCTCGGCAATTTTTAACCTCGGATTTGTACGTCTTGCAAAATGTCATTTGTAGAACTGGGAAAAATTGCATTAACTTGGAATTACTATCTTGTTCCACCAAGCGTCTGGTGTCTCGACTAGTTCAGTTAGAAGTTCTTAGTATATATATGTAGCCAACCAAGAACTGAGTACTAGCCTGGTCACGGCCTCAGGACATTCACTGATACGAGTGTATACTGATATATTCTGATGTCAGAACCGATGGCAATGGCCCATTACTGAAAGCTCGGGTTCGCTCGGAGTTCTTTCTCTCGATGAGATATCATATATCTCGAGACCCCGTGATGGAGCAGCTTCTTTCCTCGTCTTTTAATTTGAACCATCCGATATCTGCAACCCACAACGATCATAAGCGTTAGCAAAACTATAGAGCAATTTCAAGTTGTTTATAGATCGTCATTTCTCCCGCAGAATAGCCTCTGAATATACCTACCCTGACTTCTAACACCTGCTCAATAGGCCGATCAGCACCGAAAGAAAACACAATAAGCAATTGTGATATAGTCGTTTAACAGTTCTGCTCCCAGAAGTTACTTATTGGCTCTACTAAGTATCCAGCTAGAGCACAAGACTCCTAGGTTTGGCACAGGGGAAATAGCTGTCATCGCATAGTCTGCTGAATGGATGCATACCCTCACACAAATCATACAATGCAGCAACATACTCCCTCATCTTGGGATTGTCTTTGCGAACAACCTGAGCAGGTTATTATATCACTGGCATGACATAGATCATCTTTTCACTTGTCGAGGGCCCGCAGTAATAGTTTCAACTATTGTCAGACCAGTCAGAGTCGAAGCATGGCAAGTGGGTAAGCTTCCTGTTGTCTCCATGTAAACACTAGAAGATAAGGAGCCTTACGGGAAGCAGTAAGCGGTGGGCGATTTTAACGCGGTGCTTTATCGATAAGCTTTATCAGATGACTCTAACCATATGCGGTAAGAACCTTGTGGCACCGCAGAAATGAATTTTTGGGTCAACCCGCCAGACGACCGACCATTCATTGTAAATTTTCAGACAACGACAATTTCCATATAGGATTTCTTTTTATTCTTCTTGCTGTATCGTTAGAATATCAGAAGGCTTGCAGTACTTGATAACCTGCACCCACTTCCCGCTGCAATGGCGCAAAATCAGGCCGGCTCCAAGAAGAGACGCCGCGAGCCAGTCAACGTTGATACGAAATTGGTAGAAATATACGAGGATCTCGCGAACGAGAAGGATGAGATCAGATTGAAAGCTGCGCAAGCGTTGGTATCGCAGTTCACACCCGATAAGAATCCCACGGATGAACAGATTCAAAAGACTTTGCAGAGACTCTTCCGCGGCCTCTGCAGTAGCCGAAAGGCTGCGCGCATTGGCTTTTCTATCGCTTTGACCGAGATCCTTTCCCAAGTTCTCTCTAATCCCAGAGAGTCCTCGGAAATTGATATCCCTAAAGTAGTAGGGTTCTGGGAGTCACAGTCAAGCGCTTCAGGGAGTGAGTCAGGCCAGGTACGTATAAAATGTATTCTTAACCCAGTCCCATGGTTAATAGTGCTTTAAAGGAACAAAGAGATCACCATTTTGGACGCCTGTTTGGTGCAGAAGCTATCATCAAGTCATCCATTCTTTTCAAGCCGAAGGCACCATTCGCAGAGTGGACCAAGCTCCTAGATCTGGTCTTTGACCTGGCCAAGAAGAAGCCATGGATCAGGGAAGAGTGTGGTTGGATTGTTTACCGCTGTGTCTATGAATTATCTGCTCAAAAGGCTGACGCAAAATTCGTCGAGTCCGCTCTCGAGCGCCTCTGCTCAAATGAACTCGCACGATCGCCGGAGGGAGTCGCTATTTGGCTAGCAGTCAGGGACCTGTTCCCTAAAGTTAAACTTCCTAGTAAGGTCTGGAAACATGATGATCCATTAGATTCCAAGGAGAGGAATCAACTAGCCAAGGTCATGAAGGAATCCTCATCCGAGGCCGAAGGTGAAAATCAGGGCAGCAACCCCAAATCGTCGGGTGTGTGGAATTCAAAGCTTCACTTCGCCTGGGATGCTGTTTTGTCCCGGTTTGGTGAAACCTCACCAAAGGAGAACAAATCGAAACACTCCCGAGTTAGTTTTACTGACTTCTGGACGGAAGTTGTCGACAGTAGGTCTTCCTTGTGTACCCTACAAATATACTGATTCTAACACCACCCTTATATAGACGGTCTCTTCGCCGCATCCTCCTCGGAAGAGCGTAAGTACTGGGGATTTCTTCTCTTCAACAAGGTGCTCAATGAGAGCCCCCTGACACTGGCTTCTATTGTATTCACAAAGAACCTCGTGAGGTGCCTTACAAACCAACTCGCTGTTGAGGACAGATACCTTCACCGTATGGCAGTCAAGGCTTCAAAGACTATCCAAACACGTGTCTCAAAGGAACCAGAGTTTGCCGCCGCTTCCATCAAAGGTTTAATGGGCTCGGCGGGCTCAGTGAACTTCGACCAGGTCACCAAGACGAAAACGGTGGAGAAAATCGTAGTTGAGGCCAATCTGGATGCACTGAAACAGATTGTGCCCCTCTTCGAAAAACTCATCGCAAGCCCGGGGACAAGTGACAGCAAAGCGGCCGCATCGAATCGCCAGTTCCTTGCTGGTTTGCTGCTTTCCATCGTAAGGTCTCGAGCGTCAGCCAGCGATGGATCCCAGGAAGGTGCTCAGGATGTGCTTGAACATATTTTGTTCACTTTCGTACGATTCGCATACTTCGTGGCGAAGGACGACGACAGCCGTGGCCAGGCCGCTACTGAGCCAGCCCTAACTCAGCAGACCCAGGAGCTTTTCCGAAGCAGAATCAACTCCTGTCTGAACAGTCTGATCGCCAACCAGAAATACGCAACTGATATTCCATATGCTGTTGTCCGCAAGATTCGGGATGCTGCCAAGTCGGAGGAGTATGGAAAGTTTATCATTGCTATGGATAGTACCATTCAGGATTCAGTGAAGAGCGCTTTCAAGTCGTTGAAGACATTGTCAAACGTGGTCAGTTAATCCGATATTTGATCCACTGAAAATCTAGTCTAACCATACACAGGAGAAGAAGGGTGACACTGCTGGTGTTGATGCGTTCAAGCTTCTCTACTCCATGACCATCCTTCAGGTGTACAACGGCGATGCTGATGCTGTTTCCATGCTGGACGAACTTGACTTCTGCTTCTCAAAGATCTTCGGGGACAAGAAGTCTAAGAAGGAAGAGACGGCAGACGCTTCTGATGCACTTGTGGAGATTCTCCTGAGTTTCGCTTCAAAGCCTTCCCAGCTCTTCCGTCGCATGAGTGAACAAGTGTTCGGTGCTTTTGCTGACAAGATTTCCGAGAACGGTTTAGACTCTCTGATATCTGTACGTATTTAAATCTTCTTCCCCTCTATCTTCCAATCCCCATCGGAACTAATCGCATGCCCCTAGATCTTGGAAGCGAAGGAAAGTCTTGCAGGCCAGCAAGAGATGTTCGAACAGCAAGATGAAGGGGAAGGAGACGAAGAGATGATCGACGTGGATGAAGAAGACAGTGACGTTGAAGTCGTCGACGCGGAGGACTCGGACGACGATGGAAGCGAAGACGACGAGGAAGAATCCGAAGATGAAAGTGACGGAAACGACGACGAGGAAGCCATCTTTGAAGCCAAACTTGCCGAAGCACTCGGAACGCATCGTGCGGACCAAGAGCTGAACGAGGACTCTGACGGGTCAGATGCTGACATGAATGACGACGAGATGGAACAAGTGGACCACCAGCTCGCAAAGGTGTTCCAGGCGCGCCGGGATGCCCTGAGCCAAAAGAAGGACAAGAAAGACGCCAAGGAGAACATGGTCAACTTCAAGAGCCGGGTTCTCGATCTCCTTGAAATCTACATGAAGAAATGCCACTCGAAACTACTGGCTCTCGACCTCCTCCTTCCTCTCCTGCGCCTTAGTCGCAAGTCCACCGTCAAACAGATCTCCAACAAGGCCAACTCTGTCCTGCGTGATTACACTCGACTATGCAAGGGTTCTGCTCTGCCCACGCTTGAGTCTGTCGAGCCCGTCTGGGAGCTCCTGAACTCGATTCACAAGGAAGCTCACCACAGCGGACCGCCATCCCACGCCTCGGCTTGCAGCCAGGCTAGTCTGCTGGTTGTCAAGGTCCTGGTCGCACACGACAAGGATACCATATCAGGCGTCGTGGACATCTACGCCGAGACACGGAAACAGCAGTTCCTCAGCAAGAAATGCCATGTCCAGCCCTCTTTCTTCACGGAGTGGAACAACTGGTGTGTTTCCGCCAGCAAGCAGATGAAGAACTAGCATCCATCCTTACTCCCGCATGCCAAGCTAGTACCTACATACATAGATGACCCTGCAATCACATAGTAGACAAAGAAGAAAACCACCCAGAGAGAAGATACAATCAAAACCCCTTAATATACCGATGCGACGCAGTAACCTCCAAAACATCAAACCTCATCCCCACCTCCACCACCCCCTCCGCCCTAGGCGCACTCAACATCCCAAAACAAGGCTTATACTTCATCCCCTCATCAACCCTCCGATAACCCATCAAAGTATTCCACGGCTGCGTCCGATGTTTCTCCGCCGTATCGGGATCCACATTCGGAACCTGACAACGAGCACACCTCGCCAGGACATCAAAATCCAACACCACGCCCTCGCCCACCACCCTAACAACCTTCCACTGATCCTCCGCCCAAGCAACCGACCCCCGAACAACAATATTCGCCCGAAACCTCTCAACACCAACCGGCTCCGCCCCATTCCCCACAAGCCGCGAATTAAGCTCCGCAACCGACGCCTCCGACGCAATCAACACAGGATGCACATCCGGAAAATTCACCCTCTGCGTCCGACCCAGAACCCGTGGATCACCGTTTCCCCGCATCACACGCGGCATAGGACCCTTCAACACCAAACAGACATCCCGACCCAGGAACTCCGAAAACGGCCCGTTGACCTCCGCCCCGTAGACGTAGCCGTCCGTCTCGACGTCCCAGACCTTGACCGGCGCCAGGGTCGTGTGGGCCGCTAGCCAGGTTTCGTCGGGGTGGGCCGGGATGCTGATGCGTTTGTCCTTCAGACCGGTGAAGGTTATCTCGAGGGCTTGGCCGTCGTCGCTGAGACTGGTGTTTATGAGCGTCATTTCGGGGATTTGGCGGATGGTGAGGAAGTTATGCGTTTTGGCGTCCGTGAGCATCCATTTTCGGTCGAGGTCGAGCCCTTCCATGTGGAGGGTTGTTTTCTGGAGACTGAATCCCCGGCATGATTTTATCGGGTAGACTCTTAGGGCGAGGATTTCGGTGCTGGGGTGCGGGGGTTTGGTGGGGGATTTGGATTTGATGCGTTTTATCTTGGTTGTGAGGTGGGGGAGGAGGAGGGGGATTGCGAGGATGGTTAGCACGGTTGCTATTGTGAGGGCTTGGGTTGTTTCTAGCATTTTTTTTTTTTTGTTTTTTAATTTGGGTATATTTTTCTTGGATGGGAAGCTAATTAGCTATATTACGATCTTTTTATAGTGTCATGGTCGTGGATGAGTAAGCGGTTCCGAACACTAACGGTCTATCTTCGTGGATGGGGAAGTTTTGAATGGGCTTAGTGGTAACTTGGTACGTAGTAGGTGGAAAATCACTACGGAGTACTCCGTCTTCGAGTTCATTCCCCACCAAAGACTGTCATTTAAGGAGTGGAGTAACGCCGCTGTGACTGAAAGCAAGATACAGTGCGCCGTGCTATAGAAATGCAAGAGTACTTATATACCGCCGATGCCCTTGCTCCTATTTTGCAAAAAGATGTCAGTCCAAACGTCATTCTATTACCTCCCCACTAACCCAGCACGTCACAAGAGCTTTAATCAAGCCGACTGCGACATCCGTCCCTTTCTCGATATCTTCATCGTTGCAAGATCCGGGAACGTGGAAGAAGGCGGCGTTTCGGTGCTGGCCCTGCCGCACCGCCTGTGCCAGGCTCGTGTACAAGATGAACTCGCAAAGGTACCGCCCGGCATCCTCTGATATTCGGACATCTACGTCAGGGGCCACAAAGGACTTCCACGCGCGTAGAAAGTCGTCATTGGGCGGCTGGGGGTTGAGATATGGCTGTGCAACGTCGGTGGGATCCGTTGCGCGGCCGGCTTGGAGCACGGGAGGGAGCTGGAGCTCCCTCCATAGCTTCTCCCCATCTTCGTAGCCCATTCTGCCTTTCTCATCGGACAAATGGTAAGAGTCTCGATGTGCCTGCGTCTCGATCGAATAGTACGACCGTGTCGCGGCTATCCCCATGTGGAGCACTATATCTGGCCGTCGACCCCCATGAGACTTGGCGTAATCCTCTAGGATGGCCGGGATGATCGTCCGCACTGTTGCGTAAGCGACGGGAATGGGGGACGGATGAACATGGATCGAAACCCGACGAGTGACAGGAGCGCTTCCTGCGGACGGCGACGGGTTTGTTGAGGTGAGTTCAAGCGATTGCGGCAGAGATGAAGCAATCAAATACGAGGCATTGACTATGTTCGTTTTGAACGGCTAGCAGGTGCCTTTCTTGTTAGGTGATCGAAGAAAGCATAAGCTAAGGATACGGGACGAGAAGCTTACACCGAATCCAGTCACCAACACAGATATTTCATTCGGATCAGTTGATGAGAATGGAGCGATACGAGTCGACTCCGAGACCGGTACCGCCGGGCCAAAGTCTCCCATGGCTGATGGATAGACCCAAAGTAGAAGATCTCGAAGGAAAGAATTCATCTCGAAGAGCTTCTCAGCTTCTCCCCGCAATTCCCACGCAATCAAGATCTTGGCGTCACGAGCCGATAAAGCTGATAGGGCAGCACGTGACCTCACTTGACTCTTGACTCCTGCGCATCAAATCTGGGGAAAATGACTTCGTACAACGTCCAACTCATGATATAGAATACTCCCGGGGACGCCATGGGGTCATTCTCAGTTCTGGCAACCGTTGAGTTCCTCCAGCCCTGTTTCACTGCTCACCGATCATTTCTAGTTTACTTACTCCCTTGCTTCAGCGTCGTCTGTGCTCATTCATGGGACTTTTGGAAGCTTCAATAGGAACGAGCACGACTTGAAAACACTGAGTAGTTGGTAATCGCTTCGCACTTTGGTCTTCCAGCCAATCTTGTCGCCAACTACGAAACCAGAAGGTATAGTCCGAGCTGAGCAGAGGTACGGGGATTAAGCGAACGAAATCAAGATCATCTCTGGGAGTCTGAGGGTCGTTTTGACAGATGACCCTACTTCCGACATCTAGAATGCCCACTGCTCCTTTACCACCGTAGGCTCCTTTTTTTCTTTTTTTGTTTTAAAAAAAAATGCCGCGCGGGAATTACATTGAACAATCTTGCGTTAACTGGCAACTGATTGTCATCATAAAATCGATAGGTAATATTCCAGGTAAGCTTCGAACCAATTGGAGTCTCTTTACTTAAACATTAAAAGCAACCTCCGGAAGAGCAGCGACATACTTGTTTAGGAAATAAATCTGTCTATCATCGTTCTCGACCATGGGCAACGGCCCGTATGCAACCACACACAAAGGGCTAAGATAATGGACTGATATTCTCGGCCTACCATTAGTTCCTTGCTGAGCCACTGTAATACATCATTTGCCGTAGCCGAGTATCTCTCTTTGTCGTATTCACAGTTGAATGTATCCCCACTTTGCGTGTAACGGGGAGTCCCCTACCAAAGTGTAGGTACTCCGTAGACAGCGTGTTGTAGTGAGGTGGCCTACTACATATATATGACCGACTCCAGCAACTGGCCATGGCGCGTTCGTCACGGAGCTGGCACTGTTTTGCCTTTTGGGAGCCCGTTATACAATGCCAGTCCTTATCACCCTTTGGGAAACCCGATATCTCCTCAAGGGCATCGCAGTGGCGGTAGGCCTGATTTTTGTTTCCAGTTTCTACAGAGAACTCGCAGATGGCCTGCCATATAGTAAAATTCCCCTCGTTGGGAGAAGTAGATGGGAAATCTCCAACTCCGAAGCCAAGAAACGCTTCCGCACCTCCGCAAAGGACGTGATAGCGCAAGGATTTAATGAGGTATGGGGGAAGTGGCATGCCCGTGATGGAAGGGGAAAAAAAAAAAGGGGGTTGAAGAAGACATTGATCTCACTGACGCTTGGGGTATAGGGAAGAACCGTCTTTCAGACCATGTTCACGTTTGGCCCGACTATAGTTTTACATCCGGGTTTTGTGAATGAGGTAAAAAATCATCCGGACTTAGGCTTTAGGGAAGCGGTTATGAAGGTAATACTACTTCACCTGCGTCAGTCGACGAAGACAAGCAATTGACCATCGTAGTTCTTCTTCGGTGGGGAGATCCCTGGATTTGAGCCGTTTACCGGCGATCAAGGACGGGATGCGATTGTTCGGGAAGTGATCAATAAGAAGCTTATCCAGTCGCTTGGTATGGACCTACTGCTGAAGGAATTACTCTTGTTTTCTGAACGGTTTTCTCTTGTCTGTAGGCCAGTTGACAATTCACTTGTCAAGGGAGACCGCAGCCGTGTTGACGGACAAGCTCCCTAAATCCGACGGTATGTGGATTGACAGCAGAGGAAAAGAGACAGACATTGGCTAATGACAACTGTCCTGCGCTAGAATGGAGACCCTGTACTCTTGTACAGCACATTCCGTATATGGTGGCTCGGGTGTCGTCTTTGGTCTTTCTGGGAGAGAATATTTGTCGGGATGAAACATGGCTGAACGTATCAGTCAATTACGCCATTGACGCCTTCCACGCCGCTCGCAATCTCAGGGAATGGCCAGCAATCATTCGACCGCTGGTACATTGGTTCATGCCGTCGTTGCAGAAGCTTCGATACCATAAAAGGGTGGCAGCGGAAATTGTACAACAAGAAATCAACAAGAGGAGTAGGATCGCTGAAGGCAAATTGCCAGAGAAGAACCCCCCCAGGACGCATGCAGATTTTCTAGACTGCTGTCGGGAAGTTGCTGCAGGTCGTCCCTTCAACGAAGCCGTAGCGCAGATCGGCCTTTCGGTGGCAGCCATCCATACGACGTCGAGTATGCTGACGAATGTCATGTATGACTTGACAGCTTATCCGGAGTATATCCAGCCGCTGAGGGACGAGATCAAGGCCATCGTGGAAGAAGATGGCGTCCTGAAAAAGTCCAGCCTGACCAAGATGAAATTGATGGACAGTATCATGAAGGAGGCTCAGCGCATCAACCCGTTATCCCTCAGTAAGTGACTACTACTAAGAGCATCTATCGGCCACGTTCCACGAATCGCCGCGGGGGCTTGCTGACAGTATGATTCCTCTCTCAAAGCCGCTCTCAGTCGCATTGCAACAAAAGCAATTGTACTTTCTGATGGGACGCGTATCCCCAAGGGAGCCAGCGTTACGGTTTCCGCCCACATGAGACAAGATGAATCGATTTATCCCAATGCGAAGGTATTCGATGGGTTTCGATTTTACAACAAACGGCAAGAACCTGGCAGTGAACATCGATATCAGTTTGTAACGACGAGTGAGGAACACCTTGCCTTTGGTCATGGTATGCATGCATGTCCTGGTCGCTTCTTCGCCGCCAATGAGATCAAAATTTTCCTGATCCACCTGCTGATGAAATACGACTGGAAATTTGCCGAACACGTTGACCGGCCGAAGTCCATTCTGCTTGGGACTGAGATTATATGCGACCCAACCGTGAAGCTACTTTACAAGTCCCGACAGCCAGAGATTGATTTATCTGCGCTTGGTGAAGAAGTAATTGCGTAGCTTTTACCCTTCTGATGTTTGTCTACGAATTGATTTCCGAGGACTTGACATCATGTCGGTAGACGTTCTGGAGTATCATGTTTTTTTCCCCCAACAAAGAGCAAGGAATACCCAAGTTCTCCCAAGTTCCTCCATCTGCCAACTGTATGTCCTAATGTATTCAGGTGCATGGATGTCTTAAGGTATGATCCTTACCATTATTAAGATAGCAACGTGCATGTAAGGGGTTTTAACACTGCACAGAATATGAGAAGTACCAAGATACAGAGTAGAAGATTGTAGTAACTTTCTCACTCTAACATTCTTTTCATTCAAGCTGTCCAGTGGTGAAGTTATTCCAAGATTAGTGCTTATTCTTAGGGAGTACATTTTGAATATACCCTAGATGTTGACATCTTATATACTACAAGCCGTAATCCCTCGCTTCGCTCGGTGGCTT